>CAUYRT010006061.1:0-96713 GCA_963574885.1 Lepilemur ruficaudatus | reverse complement strand
GTGTGTGTGTGTGTGTGTGTGTGCGCGCGCGCGCGCGCACAGCTCAGCTGGGTGTCCCCGGAACCCTCAGCCGACCAGGTTAGGTTTTGCTTTTAATCCCTTGGTGAGCCCTGCCCTGCTGCCCCAATGGTTGCAGGGGCCCGGGCAGAGGCAAATTAAGTTCTCCCAGGTTTTTCACCGGTGGCTTCCTTGGATCGTGGCTGCAGGATGTTTATAAAACTCTGAATCAATTTGAGGCACAGAGATTTTCAATCAGGGAAGCAGATTGCGCTGATAGGGTCAAAAGGCCTGTCGCCAGCGAGGATCACAGCATCTGACATATTAATTTGAGCTGTCAGAATCAATATGTGTAACGGAGGCCTTGCTTCTGCAGAGGAGTGGGAAAAGAAAAAGGGGAGGGAATCCCACCCTACCAGGAGCTAACATTTCGCAGATTTCTGCAGAACCAGTCCCACCAGCGTGTGGCCAGTGCTCCTGGGGGCGCAGGAGGGGGTGAGGGGACTGGAGCCTTCTCCACGGGGTGCTGGATGCGGCAGCCAGGGCCCCATCGCCCTGCAAGTAAACTTTACGCAAATGCCCACTTTACGCAAACGCCCACTTCGCCCCCACACCGTGTGGGCTCTAAAGCCCTCTTGCTTGCCCACAAACAAGGCAGATCTGAGCCATGCCAGGAAGTACATTTGTTACTGAGAACCTTTGATATTTACCATGTGATATGTCTATGCTGGAGCCAGGCTTCTGGGAGGAAGTCTCGTGGAGCCTGCTTCGTCCAGGGTCACACGTGGCTCTCCCACCCTTAGCGCCCAGGCACCTTTCCTGTCCTCCCACTGTCAGATCTCCCTGTGGTCCCTGTCCCTGCCCCCAATTCCTTTTAGACTGCTTGGGGCAAGCCTGCTGCTCCTTTACAACTCCATAACTTCCCTTACTGAGGTCTGGATATGGATGTTCTTAAATTAACCCGAGTGAGTACAGAACACACGCTGGGCGTGCAGAATGAACACCATGCGCCCGTGAGCTCTCCATCTCGGTGGGTTCCACACAGAAAGCAGGGTGGACCCGAGACAGCTCAGAAGTACCCACCCACTCTTCTTAAGCCAAGTGACCGTGAAAATACGTGAGCACACGTCACGTCAGGGCCAAGACAGAGCAGCGGCTCAGGGAGTGTTGGTTGCGTTCCTGGGAGCCCCTGGTGCCCTGGGCCATGGTGTTAGTGACGACAAGGTCTAAATCCTCCTTTCTCAGACGCAGGCACTGAGGCCTAGAAAGGGGAATGGCCAGTCCACAGAACACAGCCAGCGAGAGTCAAGTCTGGGACCAGAACCCCGTCTTCTGACGCTCATTCTAGCGTCCTTCCTGTCCTTCCGCAAAGAAGGACCAAGGTACGTGCTGGAATCCTAAGTCTCCAGCTCGTCCTCATAGAGTGGGCCAGGTGGTGCAGGCTGACAGCTGGGGAGGGAGCAGGTTGTGACCTCACGGTTTGAGGGTGTTGATCGGGAGGCGATGGGGCTCCGGGCAGACCTAGGGAGGGACAGCGTGCCTGGAAGGGGTTAAGGCTGGGGTGGGGTGGGGGTGGAGAGCGCCCCTCCCTGGCAGAGGGTGCACAGGAGGGGAAGACATTCAAGGTGGCCATGGGAAGACTCTATTTGGGGAGTGAGCAGAGAACATGGAAGAGACCTGGTGTAGATTCCACACCATCTTCCACAACTCCCTAAGGTGTCTGGACTTGACCTTGACGTTCACAGGGAGACTTTGCTGGGTTTTCTGCTGGTTCTCTGGCATCCAGATGCTAAGGGCGCTCTCCTCTGGTCCACTGGCCCTGAAGCCCTCGGGTCAGCTTCATAGCAGCTCTCTTCAGCGAATGTTCACCCTGTGCCCAGCTCGGGGCTAAAGCGAGTATTTATATAGAGGAGTTCATTTAGTGTCCATAACAACCCAATAAACTGTCCATTATTATTACTCACATTTACGCATGTTAATAGCTGACACTTACTTAGCGCTATGTGCCAGGCACCGTTCTAAGGACTTCACGGATATCAACTAACTTATGCCTCATAAAAACCCTATGTAGCAGGGACCATTATTATCCCCATGTTGTAAACTAGGAGACTGAGGCAGAAGAAGGATAAATAACTTGTCTGAAGTCACGCCAGCCACTAGCGGAGCTGGGATTCACCCCTGGTCAATCCAGCTTCAGAGCAGCTCTCAGCCACGGCACTGATGGCTCAGACCACGGGGACTGCCTCCTTCCGTTTCTCTGAGCCCCGTGATAGAAGGAAACCAAAAGGAAAATGCAAAATTTAGAGGAAAATAAAATATTTCCCCCTTATTGTTAAACTCCTTTCCTTCCTCCAAACGTACAAGGAAGGAAACAGCTCTCCCAAACCCAACATGGAAACCTCCTTGTCCAGGAAAGAGGGGATGGGATGGCGGGAAGAAGCTGGAACATTGCACAGAGGTGGGGCGGGCTCGGAATGGCAGGTGGCACTTCTGGCAGGAGGGTGTGGTCGGCAGAATTCTAAACAGGCTCCCGTGACCTTTACCCCCTGCATTACCCTTGTGATCATGTTACGGTATGTAATTAAGGTTATCAATCAGATGACCTTAAAATTGAGAAATTATTTAGGCGGGCCTAACCTAATCATGTGAGCCCCTGAAAAGCAGAGTATTTCCTCCAGCTGGTGGCAGAAAGGGACATCAGAGAGGCTTGAAGTGTGAGAAGTTTCCCTGTTGTTGATGTGGAGCTGGCCCTGGCGTCAGGACCTGAGAGCTGCCCCTGGCCAGCAGCCAGGAAGGAAAGAGGGACTTGAGTCCCACAACCGCAAGGAGCTCAATTCTGCCAACAACAGGCATGAGCCTGGAAGAGGACCCGAGCTCCAGATGAGAAGGCAGCCAGCCAATGCCTTGGTTTCAGACTTGGGACACCTGGAGCAGGAAGCCCGGCCACACCATTCCCGATTGCTGACCCGCAGGACCGTGAGATGATCAGTGGGTATTGTTTGAAACTGCTCAATGTGTAGTGGTTTCTCACACACAGAAAGTGAATGCAGAGTTTCTTACCTGGAAGTGGGGTGCTGTTGTAACAAAACCTAAAATGTGGGGGTGGCTTTGGGACCAGGCAGTGAAAGGATTTTGAGAATATAAGAGAAAGAGCCTAGATTGTCTGGGACAGGCTGTCAGCAACATGGACTTTGAGAGCTGCTGGCGAAGGCTCAGAAGGAAGTGAGGGACGTTGGAGAGAAATTCTAAGTCGCCTCGGAGAAAGCCTCAGTCATGGGGACAGACTGCTGGTAGAAATCTGCTTCAGTGAGGGCTCGTGGGGAACATGTTATTAAATGCACTGGAACGGGGGTTGCCAAATGGTGACTTTCCAATTTATCATCCCTTCTGCACTTACAGTTGAAATTCTTCTATAAAGAAGTGCTTTTGCCAGACATGGTGGAGTGTGCCTGTGGTCCCAGCTACTCAGGAGGCTGAGGCAGAGGATCGCTTGAGGCCAGGAGTTCTGGGCTGTCGTGCGCTATGCTGATCCGGTGTCTGTGCTAAGTTCGGCATCAATATGGTGATCTACTGGGAGCAGGGGACCACCAGGTCTCCTAAGAGGAGTGAACTGGCCTAGGTAGGAAACGTAGCACGTCAAAACTCCCAAGCGGATCAGCAGTGGGATCTCGCCTGTAGACAGCTGCTGCACTCCAGCCTGGGCAACATAGTGAGACCCCATCTCATAAAAAAAAAAAAGAAAAGAAAAGAAAAAGAAGTGCTTTCCCTTATCAATAGCTTGACATACAGTCCACACAGGAAAGACACTGAGGATATTTGGTTTTTTCCCCTTATTTATCAATTTTCAAAAAATTTTATACCATTTATGCAAATCAAATTTTTCAATCATACCTACACAGAGTTGGAAAAAATTGAAGAAAAAACAAAACTGCCAAGGCCCAGCAAATGGATAGGTCACAGGGTGGTGGAGCAAAGCCCTGAACCCAGGCTCCTGGTGGTTCAGCCTCTGGTCTGAACCGCCACATCCCATCCCTCCCAGAGAGAAGGAAATGGTCATGAGATAATGTTAAGTGAATAAGACAGAATATAAAAATACATTTCTACAGATCTATGGTTCCGTTTATGGGTGCATAGAAAAAGATGGAAGGAAATTCACCACAATTTTTACAGTGGTTACCCCCGAAAACTTTAAAAACAAAAAACAGTCCGAACACTGAGTTCTCTCGTTTCTGGTCCTCTTAGGGGCTGCTAGGAGCCCAGGAACGGATTGAGTCCCTTTCGTATGACCATGAGGGGCAAGTTCCTTGTTCATAAAAGTCCCTGTAGTCTTATTCTTGACACCGGCAGATGTCACTTCAGGGAGCATGGAAGTGTCCTTTTCTAAGGAGGGAGGGGACGTATCACCGTCCCTCCCTTCCAGGTGTCCTATATACCCCGAGTGGTGCAGTGTGGCAGGGTGTGGTGGGGAGGAAGACATGTTCATCTCTGCTCGGCTGCTTCTTAGCCGTGTGCCCTTGGACAAGTTACTTACTCTCTTCCGGCCTCAGTTTACTCATCTCTGACATGGGGAGAGTTATAGTACTGACCTTACAGGGTTCTGGAAGGTTAAATGAGTTAATGTAATAAGATGCTGGGCACAAAAAGTACTCAACCCACGCTAGTTTTTCTGATTCAAGAAAGCCTGGAAGAGTCGTAGGGTCAGCATAGTTTTGTAGTTTCAGGAATTTAAGGGAGCGTCTGTCTCTTTCCCCAGGTGCTACGAGGATCGCAACCAAGCCCGGTTCCTGCCTCCTTGGCGCACGCGTTTCTGCATCCAATTTACCTTGGCGCAAAGGATAACTCATGGCTATGCTCACATCCTGGTCTTCCACATAAATCTCCCCTCCCCGCGCACGTGGTGACAGCTCCACGGGTCTCCTGGAGGTTCCTCCCTGAGTTTCCCATTAATGTTGTCCACACCAGGGAAGACCTTGGGGTGCTGCCTTTCCCCGCAGCATCCTTCTTTGGGGAAGGGCGGGCAGGAGCGAGGGACGGGTGGTGGCGGCGGTGGGGTGCTGGAGAAGTGGGAACTGGGAGAAGGACCTTCCTAGCAGAGTGCGACTTTGGGATCCAGGTCAGGGGCTTTGGCAGCAGCCCGGTGTCTAAGTGCCCCACACCTGGCGCTGCCTCCCCGGAAGTCAGGGGAAGGCAGCCTCCGTTAAGGTACGGAATAAACCGGGCTTGGCCCTGGGGAGGAGGGAGCGATCGTTTCTGGGTTTGGTCTGCTTGAGTGCTCCCTTCTCTTCCTCTGTAGCCAAGCGCTCGCCGCCCGGTCACGGCCACCCACTCCCAGCCCGGTCATCCATCCGATCGACTCGTGTCAGCAACTCCTTCTTTCGATCCTGCCGGAGCCCAGATCCTCAGCTGGATCCCGAGGAGTGAGGACCAGTGTTGTGTTTTTTTCACTAATGTTTGAACTTCGGGTCAGAAGCTGCAGTGAAAAAGAGAAAACAGTCCTGAACAAAATGTTCATTTCCCAACACCACCCAAGGTGCATTAGGAACCTCAGGGAAGTTTCCTCGTTCACTCATTTCATTTATTTATTTATTCATTCATCTGGGAAGTATTTATTGATTCTTTTAAATAGTGTTCTTCAAAAAATTTTTTGAACAGCAGAACACCTGCCTGTTTAACACAATCTTAGTGAAACCCAATATAGACGGGTCTGAACTGAAGTTCAGAGAGAGCCAGTGACTGCCCCGAGGCACTGAGTGGGGTAAGGGGGCGTTGGTTACTGCCCAGTCCTCTCGTTTCTAACCCTCAGGTAAAATACGACCTGGTCACCTGGAGCGTCACGGAGAAATACAGGCAGTCCTAAGCTTACAAGTGAGTTCTGTTTCAAAAGTTCATTTGAAAGTCAGTTGTCTGGAACTTGGAATGTATTTTCCTATAGAAACAGAGGTACCGATGGTGGCTGGGTTCCCAGGCCAGGCTAATGAAGCCTATTTAGTCCACAGCATGTTGGAGTTATAGAATGAACAATTCTCTATCAGCTTTGTGTCGTTAACAGTACCACAGAAATGATGTATTTACTGCGGGTGGGGCAGTAACTACCACTGGTGAGGAACTCAACTCCCAGCCCCACCCATGCAGAGCACAGTAGGGAACTAGTGACGGAGCAAAAATAGCCTTTATATATGTGAAATACACACCTCCAATTCTCCCTGGTCCCAGCAGAATGCAAAGTCTGTGAAAGAAGGGATTTTATGTTTATTTCGTTTCCCATCACGTAGTGGCACATAGTACGTGCTTGATAAACTAGTGTTGAATGAATAAGTGCACTTCAGCTTTATGATTTGTTAAGGAAGGGAGCCTCAGACCCTTGCTAGTATCTGGTAATGATCTTTAATGCACAATTCCTGCACAGCTGCTTGTTTTGTTTTCAAGCCCATTGTGTTTAGAAATAGCAAATTAGAGGCTGGTACAGACAGATCCACTGACAGCAGGGAGAAGTGACCAACATTAAGAGGGGGAGGGGAAGGCAGAAAAACTATAAAAAGTTGACACAGGACTCCAACACCCAGCAGCAGCCTGGGAGCAATTAGCTCAGTGGTCCTGGGAGTCGTTACTGTAAAACAAACATTAATTAATGTTCTGTAATTTTCACCCCTATTTAAGGATGTACAAGAGAATGTGTGGAAAATGTAGGCAACTTAATAAAAAGTTATATATCTTAATAAAAGAAACTTTCCTGTTATCTGGAAGGCCATTCTGGACTGGGACTCTTCAAATTCAGAGTACTTGAGTCCTCTGGTCTATAGCATTAGAAAACTCTGGGTCTGTCACTTCAGTCACTGTAGGTGCTATTTTGGGCTTTTGTGGAGCTCTCAGCCTTTTTTTTACTGCAAATATAATTGGTAACTAATGAAGAATTTCCCCTTTAAAGCACAAAGAAACTAAAAGTGCATCTCAGCTGCTATGGACAGCACTGTATCCATCCCAGGTGGCTCAGGGTGGCTTCCTGGAGCCTAGGTGTGGGGGGGATGGAGGCAATAGCAGTTACTGCTGAAGACTGCATCTGTCTGGGGAATTTTGCACGAGGACAGAGAATGGGCTTCAGAGTAAGACAGACTTGCATTCGATGTCGGCTCTTCTGCTTACTAACCTTGACCTTGTACAATTCACTTACTACTCTGAGCCTTAGTTTTCTCTGCCTCAAAAAGGTCATGCCTTCTTAATTAAGCTGTGGAGTTTGACTGAAATAGTGTATTTATTTTATTTTATTTTTGAGACAGGGTCTTGCTCTGTCACCTGGGCTAGAGTGCCATGACATCATCATAGCTCACTGCAACCTCAAACTCCTGGGCTCAAGGGATCCTCCAGCCTCAGCCTCCCAAGTAGCTGGGACTGCAGGTGCATGCCACCACTCCTGGATAATTTTTCTATTTTTGCAGAGACGGGATCTCACTATGTTGCTCAGGTTGGACTTGAACTCCTGGCCTCAAGCGATCCTCCTGTCTCAGCCTCCCAAAGTGCTGGGATTACAGGCGTGAGCCACTGTGCCCAGTCTGAAATAGTGTATTTAAAGGACTTAATATAGTATAGTGCTTGTCACATAAAAGACACTCAACAAGTACGATTCTCTCTCTTATTTCCAGGAGACACTCTTCTCTCACTTTTGATGTTGAGTGTGTGTGTGTGTTTGCAACAGTGACTTGTTTACCCAACGACATTTCTCTCTAGTGGGTCTCCTCATTCTCTGCCTTGCTCCATGGCAGATGGGAAGCTGGGCAGATGGACATATTTTAAAAATGCTCTGCAAATGTTTGGTAAATATTTGACCACACCAGCTTAGGTGTTGATTTGAGGTTGAGAGCCAGTGATCAAGCATCGTTTCCACGGACAAATGTGCTGTGCGTGTGGCTTAGTCTGTTGGTGCTGCTATAACAAAAATTCCATGGAGTGGGTGGCTTAAACAATAGACATTTGTTTCTCACAGTCCTGGAGGCGGGGGAGTCCAAGATCAAGGTGCCCACAGATTCAGTGCCTGGTGCAGCTTTGCCATCACACTGGGGATTAGATTTCAACATATGAATTTTTGGGGGACACATTCAGTCTATAGCAACATGGAAAGTGGAAGCGAAGCATGCATCCCTGTCCCCCTCCATGTGGCAGTCAGGTCCAGGAGGTGGTGGCCTGCGTGAGTCAACATGACCTGTGAACTGACCTCTCCTTGTTCAAGTGTCACACACCATTGCCTGGGGGCACAGGCCAAAAGTTTTATATGGAGCTTTCATGAATTTTTATAATTTTGCAAGTTTGGGGGCTGTAATGAGATGTTACTGTGAAGGACCCAGATGCCCCCGGGGGACAAAGGCACTTATTTCCCCAGCTGCTGATGGCACATGGCTCAGTCCCTCCCAGGCGCTGCTGGCACTGGAAGAAGCTGCCTCACCCGAAGTTGTGATCTGCCCCCCAGGGACAGCCTCCATCCAATGGCTGGCGGGGCAAGGTGGCATATGGGGATATGGTCCCTTGTCTCAATGTGGGATGTCTCTGCAGGTCACCCCAGCTCCAGAACTCTCTGTGGGATTGGCTGAGGCTGCTGTTGCCACTGCGCTGCCGCCGAATTTCAACTTCTAACGAGCCCTGCTTCCTTTACTCCTTCTCAAGGACACTTAGAATCGGATCCGAGGGCTGGATCAGCCGCCAGCCGGCGAGCACTGAGGCCCCCGTCTCCGAGGTAGGGGAAGTGCCAGTAAAACCCTGTGTGTTGCTGCAGCTCATGTGCGAAACTTTCCCTGATGGTGGGGTGGAGTGGGGTGGTATTGGTGGGAGGGAATGCACTGGCAGGTGCTATGTAATATATCAGGTGTTTGAGAGGTTTGGGGCGGTAGGAATTATAGGGACTGAGGACACGTGGCGGTTGATGCCCTGGAGAAAGATAATGAAGCCCAAGGATAATTATTAATATCAACAGTAACCAACTCAACACTGAGGACCTGCTTGGAACCATGAAAAGGGGATGTTATAGCCTGAAGCTAGAGGGCAGAGAAAGCGTGCATTAGGCCTGGGACTTAGCATAAGGGTAGTGGGACTCCAGAGAACCCCAGCCAAGCCCAAATCACAGCCCCAACTGGGAACAAATGGGCTGTGAGGCCTGGAGGGGGGACATCTGGGTTGAGACACTAAAATACTGAATCTCCAGATTGCTCTGAGTCCTTCGGGCCCACAAGTGCGCCCACTGCTCCCGTTAATGGTCAACACCCCCTATCCCTTGAGGACAACAAGGGGCCCCTGCTTTGCAAGACAGGGTGGATCCCCCTTGGAATTGAACTGTGCTTCCTCTCCTGGCCGCCAGCCCAACAACGTGGCATAAATCACAACATAATCTGGTCACAAAAGCCCTGGGTCTTCGAAGGAGGACAGAACTCATACCCCTCCCTCGGGAGCCAGGAGACCTCGCTGACAGGCACCTTCGGGGGCTGGGAGTATTCGGAACCAAGGGCTGAAAAACATGCGGGAAGGAGAGTTTGCTGTCTTTTTTTCCTTTTCTTTTCTTCTTCTTCTTCTTTGTCTTTTGTTTTTTTCCTTTTTTGCTATGAAAGCATTCCTCTGTTATTCAGAGTTTGACCACATGACAAGGGCCCTGGAAGACAGGGCTAGCATGCTGCTTGTGTGATTCTTGGAAACTTGGAGAAATGAAGGCCCGTACTAAGAGAAGTAGAAATTCCAGAGCTTCCACGACAGGCAATGAAAGAATGGATCAAAAGGCTTGAAAAGTGGGTATGCTAGAGTGGATCTACTGTGGAAGGCTGGAAAACCCACCACTGACTGTTCCCAAAGAGTCTAAGGAATCTTTCAACACCCCCACCCCGCTTACCATGGGGTTAAGGACCAAATCCTTTCCCTAGTGGAGAAGCTGGCTGTACCCTGTGGCCACGGCTGAGGATAGGAGATTCTGTTGCAGAATTTCATTTCCTGATAGCAACAGGGATGGTAGGATCCCCAAATAAGAGAGGCCAGGTGATGTCACTTAATCCTAAGAACGAAGGTAGGCACAATTGTCAAGAGGTGCAAGGTCAGGGTGGTGGCCAGAAGGCCCTGACCTGCAGAGAGCTATGAACATGCTTATAGAGCACGGTCCCCAGGGGAAGGATAGAGGGACAGTGAACACAGGCATTGCTCAATCTAAACAACCAAAAGAAATTAAGGATGAATGCCCAGGGGACTGAGCACAGTTGCCCTCATATAAAGTTATGATTCCTTGCCCAGTTTCTAGACCTGAGCCAGTATTTAGATGTGGAACCTGTTGAATGAAGAAGAGGTCAAGGCTCCAGCAGAAAGGACCCTATAATGTCACAGCAAATATATAATGGTAATAATTTCTTCAGTCCTTCCCCCAAAGAGGACATATGGCCACTTACTTGGGTACCCATACCTTGGGGAAAAGGGAATACTCAGACGTTTGAAGGACTTCAGAGACAGGGTCAGAGTTGATATTTATACTGGCACTAAAGAACCAGTGTGGTCTCTCTGGCTAGGTCTGGCTCACGCTGGGTCCTGTGGGTCCTCAGAGCCACCCATGGTCATTTCCATGGTCCCTGGGTGGATAACTGGAGTAGGTTTCGTAGTTGGCAGGACCACACCGGTGGCTTCTTAGCACGTAGGGTCTGGGCTATTGGATGGGAATGGCCCTCTGAATCCTCCCCCACTTCCTGGCCAAAATAGCAAATAAAAACATGGCCGGGCATGGTGGCTCATGCCTGTAATCCTAGCACTCTGGGAGGCCAACATGGGAGGATTGCTCAAGGTCAGGAGTTTGAAACCAGCCTGAGCAAGAGCCAGATCCCATCTCTACTCAAAATAGAAAGAAATTAGCTGGACAACTAAAAAATATATATAGAAAAAATTAGCCGGGCATGGTGGCACATGCCTTTAGTCCTAACTACTCGGGAGGCTGAGGCAGGAGGATCGCCTGAGCCCAGGAATTTGAAGTTGCTATGAGCTAGGCTGACGCCACTGCACTCTAGCCCGGGCAACAGAGTGAGACTCTGTCTCAAAAAAACCCCCCAAAAACCAAAAAAACAAATAAAACTGCCACAAAACAATATTGCATCCTTCGGGGAGGGAAATGGCAGATGTAAGTGCCATTTTTAAAGGATTCAGGGGTCATTGTCTTCATCATAGCCTCATTTAAGTCACCAGTCCCTACAGATGGGACCTGGAGCACGACAGTGAACTGCCACCAACTCAACCAGGTGGGAGCCCCGACTGCAGTCACTTTGCCAGCCCAACCAGCGTAGCTGGTGCACGGCCACTGGCCTGCTGTGTGCGTCTTACCCTACCTGTCAATGAGGGCCAGACAGCTGGCATCCACATGAGAGGGGTCACAGTGTACATGTATGTCTTGGCCTAGGGCTGTATTAGCTTTTCTGTCATAATAAAGTCTGAGGGGACCCGGGCCGCCTGGTCGTTCCACACAGTGTTATTGTATTGATGACTTTATTACTCACCACATTGATGCCGTTTTGATAATGACACTGGGGTGCACAAGCAGCGGCAAGTGTGCTGGGGAAGTTGGTGAGACGCATACACAGTAGACAGTGAAGGATAAACCCTATAGATATTCAAGAGCCCACCACGTCAGCGAGGTTTCTAGGGGCACAGCGGTCTGGGGCGTGCTGGGACATCCCCTCAAGCGAAGGACAAATTAGTGCATCTCTCATTCTCTACCCCCGTGATGTAAGCATGACGCTTAGTAGGCCCCGCAGGGTTCTGGAGTCAGTATGTTTCGTACTTGAGAATGCAGCTCTGATCCACTTACCTAGTGACCCGGAAGGTGTCCAGCTTTGAGCAGAGCCCAGAGCAGGAAATGGCTTCGCAGAAGGTCCAGGGTGCAAGGGCCCCAGCTTCCTGGGCATGTGACCGTCATGCTATTAGAGGTACTGATGGAGGGAAAAGTTGCCATTCCCCAGCAGGAGATTCCCAGCACGGAGCCCTAGGGTTCTGGAGCAAGGCTATGGCACCTCGGCCGGCTCCTGGGCTGCTGGAGAGGGAGCCCGGCCCCGAGAAGCGAGGTTCTGTGGGATGCACCACGGCAAAGGCTGGAGGAGCCCAGCAGCAACGCAGGGTCAGATGGGTGACACACGAGCGTGAATGCCACAGTGCCAGTGCACACGGCCAAGCTGATCGAGCAGGTGCTCGGATGCCTGGGCCAGCTGCTGCTGTTGCTCAGGTGACCCTCCCTCTGCTCACACCCGTGGCCACAAGGTGGGATGTGGGGAGGGCTATTCTGTGACCAGCTCACAGAGGATAAAGCTGAGCTTGGTTCATGGATGGGTTAACTTGGTGTGTGGGGGGTGCAAGCCCAAAACTCGTGGCAGCTGAACTACAATGCCACTTGGTGGGCGGAGCTTTGGGCAAGACGCCGGTGTGGAAAGAGAAGGGGGTTGAAGGCGAGAATGTTGACTCCTGGGTGAATGGCAGTGAAGGGCGTGGCAGGCTGGTCACAGGCCTAGAAGGAGAAATATTGGAAGATGAGGGACAGGTGGTGCTGGGGAAGAGACGTGTGTCTGGACCTGTGGGAGCCGGCAACCAGCATCACATGTTACCTTGTGCTGCATGGCAAAGGGTTTCTAGCATGGGAGAAGCACTTAGACAAGAGGGCAGGACGGCTCAGTCATTGATCCTTTCCTGTGAGCTCCTTGCCTCCACCCCACGCCCAGGGCCAGCACAAGGGGACATAAACTGAGTCGCTGTGGTGGCAGAGATGCAGGCTGTACGTGGCCCTCTGCAGCTGATCTTGTGACTGCTGCTGTGGAACGTCCACATTGACAGCTGAAAGGAGCCCAACACCAAGTGCCCGTCCCTCCGGGAGGCCAACCAGCCACTGGGCGACAAGTTGATTACATCGTACCTCTTCTACCCCGAAAGGGGCGGTGATTCTTTTGACCGGCATTGACACATATTCTGGGCATGAGTTTGCCATTTTTGCCCGCAAGATCTCCCTGTGGCAGATTGTCACTGGGGTGTCTCTTGCATCTCCCTGTCCAATTTTGATGGGAAATGGACAAGTCTGACAGGCATATCCCAAGAAGGGCATGGTGACCAGGGGCTCAGAGCCCTCAAATGGGGGGGTCTGGGTCACTCCACCAAGGAAGCCACCCAGGCCAGCAATAGTAGTGGGGGGTGGGGGTGAGGGGAGTCTAGCGTGAGCAGTGGAGGAGGGAGATGGTGCCTGTCATTTGCAGCTGTGGGGGCTGGACTTTGATTTCCCTAGGAGAGGAGATCAACCAGAGTCCCGCAGGAGCCGCTCTGAGATGATGTGACTTATACATGTCAGCAAACCCTGGAGGCTACCTGGGTGGATGGCAGTGGCTGCCGCGGCCTGCCTTCCATGTGTCCCTTCTGGACTGGCTGGGAGCTCCTTGCCTGCCGCCGCAGAGGGCTCATAGCTGGTTCCTGCTCCAGAAGCTGCCTCTGCTGAAGGGCGCTGCTTCCCCGCAGGTTCTACTCCCTCCTTGGGGGCAGCTTGCACCCGATGACTGGAGGGACACGGTGTGGACGCCTGGCCCCTTGTCTCAGTGCAAGACGTCGCTGAAGGCCGCCCGGCCTCAGAGCGCCCCATGGTGCTGGCCTTGTTGTGACTGCATCCCTGCCCCTCCCCCACCCTCACTCCATTGCAGGTGTGGGTCCCAAGGCCACCCCTTGGTAAAGCTTCTGCCTTGACTTTCTGCCGCAGATTCTGTGTTCCAGGGAGGCTGGTCCACAATAGGAATGTCTAGAAACTGATTCTTCATCTGCAATAGGGCTAGCTGTAGTAAGACAGACTAATTGCTACGACAATATAACCAACGATGCCAAAATCTTGCAGTCTTAACACAAAAAACTAGTGTGTTTTTCACTCACGAAAAATCTGCCAAGGTTGCTTCTGGTTGGGCGGCTCCTTGATTAGCTCCTTTCAGTTTTTGGTGCCACCATCTTTACCATGTGGCTTCGGAGGTCTCTCAGAGAGGTCTCTCTCGAGGGAGTACCTTGGACACTGCTGAGGTCTCTGCAGAGGAGCAGGCAGCACACGGGGAGCCCAGCACCACGTCGGCCTGGATGTGACACACGACCCTTTTGCTCAGGCTCTGCTGGTGAGAACCAGTCAGGTGAACTGATCTAGACACGTGGGGTGGAGTGGGGTGGGGTGTGAGGGCTGAAAATTGCAGACAAGGCATCATCCCCCAGAAATGACACCCCACTGTTGTTAGGGGAGCAGGAATCTTTGGTGGTCAGTAGTCGTCTCTACCACACCACCCTAAGCAAAGTCGTGAAATAAGTGAATTTGGTCTTGAGTCCACCCAACCCATCCCCACAGCCTCCCAGTTCCAGGAATTTTTCTTCACTATCCTGTCCCTGGAGCCCAGGACCGTGCCTGGACCAGAGCAGGTGCTCACTCAGTGTTTGCTGAATGAACAATCCTTTGTAACCTTTCTGCCCTGGCGCCGTGCCGAGCGTGCAGCAGGTGCTTATCGGTGGAAGGACATCTCTTGCAAGGTCAGACGTGTTTGCGACCTTAAGTAAACTTCGCTAGGGGTGGAGTTGCAGATACTGTAGTTGGGGTATAGTTTTGATTCTGGGGAGTCCCTCTAGGTCTTGCTCAAATTATTCTACCTAGGTATGTGTACACATGTATGTGTACACATGTATGCACACACACACACACACACACGTGCGTCTTTATTCCCAAGCCGTTCTTCTAGATCCTTTTGAAGACGGAGGCCCAAGGAAACTAGTTCTGGCAAAGCCATTAATTTCCTTATTTCTCCACCCTACAAGGATAGCCCTGCTGGATGAGCTGTTGGATCTGGTGCCTCCGTCTCCCCTAACCGGGTCCCCAGCCCCGCCCCTGCTCACCGGCAGACCCCGTTGTTCCCACAAAGACACCCAACCTGAGACTTAAATTGGATTTGCCTGTGGCTTTGTGCCCTTCATGTCCTCCCGCCTTTGTTTTTGATTTATCGTTTTAATCAGACGTAGTCAATCATCCCCTCTCTGTCTCGCTCACCATAAACACAACCCCTTGCCAAAAAAATTATGACTGTATTAAATGATTTTATTACAGTAAACTGCAGATTGTATAGTGTAAACACAGGTGCTGCTCAAACTCCACACCCTGCAGCTCTGTCCCGACCAGTGCAGGGGCCGTGGAGAGAGGGAGGCTTTGGGGGCCTCCGGAGGGGGTGTCTCCAGGAGTTGGAGGAGGAGGAGGCTGTTCAGTTCAACCCTTCATTACAGAGATGAAGAAGCTGGGGTTCCCGCTGGTGAAGCCACTGGTCTTGGGTCTCATGGGTGCCTAATGGGTTTGGCTTCTTTTGGTGCAGGTACAGAGTAGAGTAAGGAACACTTTGAGAATAATTTCGACAGAGGAGCCACTCTAGATATTTTCTGTCGCTAACATGACAAAGGCATCTTTTTTTTTTTTGGAGATAGTATCTTTGTCTGTCACTCAGGCTGGAGTGCCATGGCATCATCATGGCTCGCTGCAACCTCAAACTCCTGGGCTCAAATGATTCTCCTGTCTCAGCCTCCCGAGTAGCTGGGACTACAGGTGCGTGCCACCACACCTGGCTAATTTTTGTATTTTTTGTAGAGATGGGGGTCTCACTCTTGCTCAAGCTGGTCTCGAACTCCTGGCCTCAAGTGATCCTCCTCCCTCTGATGGTGCTAGAAGCCACCACGCCCAGCCTAGAAAGGCATCTTTCCAAACAGGTGATTTATTAGGTAGAAGTAGACTATTAGAGAAGTGGCCTCCAAACATAGAACTATCTGGGACAACCCACTGATGATGTCAGTTCCCCATTGGGAACTTTCTTGACCTAAGCTCTTCAGCCCTGTGGGAATCAGTACATGGAGCACACACGTGCACGCACACACATGCCATATATGTGTAATGCATGTGCATATCTAGCTTAGTCTTCACATCTGCTCTTTTCTCCCTCTTCCTGTTTGTTTCTTGGTTTTGCACATCTGGGCCTCTGTAGTAAACAGATCCTGTATTTACCAAGCAGCTCCAAAGGTTACATTTGCTTCCAAAAGTTTTTATTTCTCCTTCTTTTGGGTGAGTCTCAGCTCAGAAGAGAAGCTGTTTTCGCTGAGCCCCGAGCTGCATGCGAGAGGCAGGCACACAGACCCATCTGTTGGAGATTGGAACATAAATAGCCCCCTTTAAAAATAAAACTCCTCTTTTAACTCTGCAGATAAAAATATCTGAATAAAGGACAATTCTTAAGCTCCACCTTCTCCCTTGCTCGACTCCAGCGTTTCTAAGTGGAGTTTTTCCCCTTCTCCTTTTACAGGTTTCATTTGGCTTTGATTCGAGTGAGTTTACTGACAGATTACTTCATTTTAACTATATGGCTTTTCTGTCTAGTGGGAGGCATATTTCTAAGTATCATATTTATCAAAAGAGCTCTGCAAAACAAGGGCCAGAATTAGTCTTTTGATGGTTCCCCCTCCAACTACAACCACAATAAATTCTGTGAGAAAGAATGCTCACCTGGGGACCTTTTATGTTAAAGCCGAGAACCGGGGTTCAGACATTGTCACTTTCACAACTCCACCAGTTGGGCTGTTTTTTTCCCCTCCGCTCCCCTCCCCGGGCAGAAATCTCACATCTGGTCTCACTTGCAAGGCTGGTCCTGGGCTCCCAAGGGCTCCATATTTTTCCCCCTATAACTTTAAATCAGAAGAGCATTTCAGTAAATCACAGGGAACGCTTATTTATTGGACATAGTTTTGGGTCTCTTAAAGCATGGAAAATAAATTTAATGGAGCGTTCAGAGCATTTCTCCAATCTTTTGAGGGATTACTTGGGGAATTTGTCAACTGCGCCAAGCCGGCAGCCTGATCCAGCGAGATGGGAAGGAAATGATGGGAGAATCTTCTCAGAGGACCCAGGTGGATCCTAAATCACCCCGAGAAAGATTAATACGAGAAGACCAGTTGCCAGCAAGGTTGATCGGCAGCTTTGCCATTTATTTCATAAACTATCATTTCAGCTGGAGGGTGACTGTAATCTGAATTACATTTTGTTTTTGTCATGCGCTGTTGCCAAGTAATTTATGGAAAACTGTAGCATGCTTCTTAACCTCAAACGGCAGAAGAAGGAGGTGAGAATGGGGCTGCGGGTTAGGAACAAAGAAGGACGGGAGGAAAAGGGACGACACTGCAAACTGGAAGGGATGGCCGGGGCCACCTGGCCCGGGGGACAAGCTGCCTTCCTGGCGCCCTTGCGGAGAAATGCAGGCGGATGAGCTGGGCTTTCTTCCTCGAGGAAGGCAAGTTCAGAGGAGTGTTTTGGGGGTTTAGGAACCTGGGCCTTGAGGTTCAGGGTAGTGGGAGTGTTGCTGTAGAGGAGTAAGATGGAGGGCTGGGCTGCTGATAAAGCCCTGGGGAGGATGTGTTTCCCCTTCAGGTTGGAGCTCTTAGGAGAACAAAGGGCTGTTCATGAGGGCAGACGGCTTTGTTTTTGGAGGCAGAGGAACAATGACATTATTGTGGTCACCGTGAGTATTAGCTGCGACAGCGTCCACGTCCGTTCCCTGAAACTGGGTCTGGAGGTTCTGATGTGTCCTTCCCCAGTCTTAGTTAAGAAGGAAGAGGGTAGGTGGCTAAAATGGGTAAGTTGAGGCACAAGGTAAAAAATGAGCAAAGGTTGACAGAGGTGCTCAAGCCACAGGGGTGCTGCAGGGGGCCAGAGGCACGGGGGGTCCCCTTCCCAGCGTTCATGCCCATGGGATCCCTGAGGGTCGGAGAACATTCTGCCCCGGGTGCCCATTCAGGCTGAGCGTCTCTGATGTCTGGGGGTGGGGTGGGTGGTGGGCCAGGAGTCTGGAGCTCCTGGGGACCACGGAGTGGTGTCTGCGGCAGCAGGGGGAGGCTGGGAGGGTGGGCGGGGGCAGGATGACCCCGGTGTGCTGTGCCAGGTGAATCCGAAGCAGTCGCCATGAGGTCCGGACTCAGAGCATGGCACACATCGGGACTGCTGTCTATCACCGGTCTTTGGAGGGTCAGTTTGGATGGGTTTGTGAACTAAAAATAAAATCCTAAGCCCTCTGCTAACTGAATGGACTGCTCTTGGCCAAGGGGAGCCCAAAAGTACCTAAAGCTGAGTTCCCTGCTGTGACGGAAAGGGAAAGGGAGGGATGAAACCCCATTACAAATGCCTGCGATTTTCCCTTTTCATGAATATTCATGACGCCCCCTGTCGCTGTGGAATATGTATATTTGACCACTTTGCTCAGCATCAAGTCTTGTTTCTACTGTCTGTCCTTTTGAAGCATGTGTGCCTGGCTTCAGGCCGGGGCTCTGCTTTCCAGCCTGTTGGAACAGCCTCCCGACAGGCTGCGAGTTTTAATTTCTCTTCAAACCTGTCCCTGACCAGTGTGCTTCTCTGACCAGCTTGCAGCCCCACCGCACTCGTTAGTGTGAAATTAAACGCTGTCCTCCATTGCCCCATGGATTCTCCGGTTCCCAATCTGCCCCGTACCCTCACTGGAAGAGGAGGTGTCTAGACGGATGATCTCTTCGGCTGCAGTTACAACATTCTAGAATTCTCTACCTAGTTGTCTTACCTCCTCATCTGGACTGCAAACTCCTCCAGAGCAGGGATGGTATCTTTTCCTTGTACTGAATCCTTCAATACTCCAGCCCAGGAGTGGGCCCCGCGTAGGTGTTCCCTGAGTTCTTTTGTGTGTCTGGTCTGTTTGAGTGTTTTTCACTGCTGGAGGCAGAAGGAATGAGGAGTGGCTTAGAGATCCTGGAAGCCTGGTCCGGTAGTCTGGCCTGAAGAGAATTTGTTGTGCAATTTGTGGATATGGTAAGAGTTGCCATGGTGTCTCAGTCTCAGTGTCTTCTGTTCCAGGGAATCTACCTTGGGGACCTCCGCCCGCCACAAGGAGGGGCCTTCCAGAAGGGGCCAGGGAGCTCCCCTGCAGCAAATGCACCTTGCAGTCTCGTAGAAAAAAGTACTCATCTTGGTTCATACCTCGGTTTGGCCACTTCCTGCCACAGGCGTGGGCTGGTCCCTTGACCTGTGAGTCTTGTTCACTCACCTCTAAGACGGCAATTCCAGTACCTACCCCGAGGTCTATCTTGAAGGCTGGTTGTGGGAATAAAAAGATGAGATGACATGCAGCAAAGTTCTGCTCACTGCGAAGCCGAAGGTGGTAGGTGGGAAGCGGCCAAGGAGGTGTGAAGTGTGGTTATGTAACATCTCAATATGAGAAGGAAAAAGTGAAACAGGAAAATAAAACAGAAAAGGGGAGTCATCAGGGGCTTCTCGCTCCTCTCTCCCCTGTGGCCAAAGAACCATTTCTGTTCTGTGGATGACAGTGTGCAGAGACTCCCACTCCTCCAAAAAAAGAAAAGAAAGTCAAGTGCGGAACGTCCTGTTATATTTTGAAAGTCGGCTCTTGGAAGAGAGGAAAACATGGGCAAACAAAAGCTGTCACTCACTGGCAAGCTGCTTCCTCTGGGGAATAATCTCTGTGAAGAAACAGGAGAGATCTGAACATTGCCTCGAGCAGGCACACGGACCACGGCTGGGGCTGGTAGAACGGGAGTCCCCGGGACGTGGCCCTCCTGTCTCTTCTTGGGGTGTCACCAGCTCCGAGGGGCCTGTGCTATCGGGTAACAGTCTGTCTGCTGCCCCCCAAGTGGGCACCATCTCCCCTTCTCTCAGTGCCCCGGCAGTGTCCGTGAACAGGTGTGCCTGGTGGCGCTGCGGCTTGTCCCCGGCAGTGCCAGGGCTCCTGCCCTCGGCCCCAGGTAGAATCCTCCCTTCCCCGAGCCCCCACACACGCACGCCTCTCCTCTCCTGTCCTCTCCCACTTCCTCTCCCTTCCCACATCCATCTGCCTAGCCATGTCAATTTCTACCCGCGACTCAGAAGTCAGAGGCCCCTTGAAACTGGCAATGGGGTCTCCAGCCTTCCAGAAACCTGTTTGTGTGCAAACAGACAAAGGCGGCCCCCCCGCCCCCAATGCCATTCCAAGATGACGATTGAGTTTTTGCCCTGTTCTGCTTGATATTTCTGCCAAAGCAAGAAAAATCCTCGTTGAAGTCTAGCAGGAAATCCAATAAAAATTCTTCAAAAGACGGGCTTGACATTGAAAAACAGCAAAATTATAAAATAGGCCTTAGAAAAGAGAGAGGAGAGTTATTATATCTGGCACCGAGCAAAAGCCCCGAGACCCCGTCCAAATGAGCCATCACAGATTGAAAGTGTTTAGCTTCCCGTTGATTAAATATGGAGAAGGACCCAGGGCCTGCCAAGCCTCGGGGATCCAAAGTTTGTTTTCAGTCAGAATGTGTTTTCAGTCAATGGAAAAAATGGGCGGCCTGCGCGGGGCTATGTAACCGAGAAGCCCCGGGTTCGGAGTGAGTAATGGCTGCAAAGCAGAAAACCATGAGGGCTGTTCATCATCCCTCCCAGCCCCTGTAATTTAACTCAGTGACTCCTGTGACTGGGAAAGCTCCCTCTGCCCCCTTCCTCCTGCCCCTCGGCCTCCCTTTGCTCAAGGGGGATAGATGCGTCCTCTGACGCTCATTCCTTCTCCCAGCTCCTGCCCCCGACAGCCCCTCCCAGCCATGCCCCTGTCTCCCTGCCCCGAGCATCCTGGGTCGTAGGAACAGGAGGCAGAGACGCCGTCACACCCAGGGGGCTCTTGCAGGGAAAATCTCTTTGTCCCACAAGCTTCCTGGAATCGAGGCCTGGAAAAATCTCTTCGTTGCCGTCGCCTCTCCAGGGTAGGCTGAGTCTTGGAGGTGTTTACTGAGGCTCTCTGAACAGGGCATCTCGTTCCGGCTTTGCCATTTTCTTTTCTCCTGGGCTCTCGTCTGCCCGACCTCATTACTTTGCAATTAGGAGGACAGGACGTCTGCTTTCTGATGTCCCACAAGTGGGATTGAGGGATGGGAGAAGGAGAAAGAGGGAAAAGGAGAGAGAGGAAGAAAGAGAGAGCTATCGAGAGAGGGAGGGAGAGAACAAGAGAGAGAGGAGAGGAGGGAAGGGGAGGAGGGGAGAGACAGCAGGAGAGAGGAAGAGAGACAGAGAGAGGGAGGAAGGGAGGTGAGTGTGTGGCCTGCAGGGCTGGGACTCCGAGGTGGGCCAGACCTCCTTTCCTCTCAAAGCAAGCACCCATTCTACTGTCCTGCTCGCCCCAGTCACCCACCCCTCTTCGCAAGCACAGTGCCACCCGCTGTAAGTGTCCTCAGGCAAATGATGAATGATGACGCTGGTGTGTCTCCGACTCTCCTCCTTGGGTCCCTGTGTGGTGCCGGAGGCTTCGTGGGCTCTGCTGGCTGCAGCCAGCTTCAGACCTCTTGCACTCCCTTCTCTAGGTAGCTGCCGGGGCCGGCCACACTGCACCGAGTCTGGTTAGAATCCCAGGGGCTGGCAGAGCTGCGGCGTTCCTTCCGTCTGCTGCCTGTGTTGAGCTGGTGGCGGGCCGGCGGAGGCGAGTCTCCCAGCACAGAGGCCTCGATGCTTCTCAGCTGGGCCCAACACGTAGTTACGGGAAGTCACATCAACCAAATGTTTTTTGAGGACTAGGCAAATAAACTGAAGAAAATGAGTAAATAAGTGGCTTTAAAATGATGACATGTGACATGTTCAGTGGTTTAGTGGAAATAGAGTGTTTTTTTTTTTTTTTTAAGGGGACATGAGCCCAGTCGGCAAATACTCTGAATGACCAACGGTGCTGAGAAGCAAGGAGACAGCCCCATGGGCTGGCTTGTCCCAGAGAGTCAGGGAGAGAAGCTCTGGGCAGAGGGAAAGCTACGTAAAACGCTGTGGATGGGATGGAGTGTGTGTGTGTGTGTATGGGTATGTGCATGCATATGTGTGTGCATGGGTGCACATATGTATGTGTGTACATATGTGTATGAGCACATGTGCACATGCATATGTGTACATGTGCGTATGTGTGAGTATGTGTGTGCACCTGTGTGTGTGTATATGTGTATACAAAAGGAAAAAGGATGATGCTTGCGATGTCCCCATTCTAGGGGAAGGAAGATCAGGAGGTCATTATAAGAGGAAGAAGGGGGATGGAATGGAGCCAAAGTTGGTCCTCACGGACACCCCTTTGCCTTCCCGTTATTAATATAACCTCCTCCTCTTCCTCACCATGGCTAGCATTCACTGAGTGATTATGATGTGCCAATAGCATATTTATATGTAGTATTATCAAATTTAATCCTTCTGTAATCCTGGGATATGCATTATGTCCTGTCTTCACAATAAAGATTTTGAGGTTCTGGGAGGAATGTAGCGTTTGCAAATGTGCTCAAAAGGCAGGATTTGAACCCAGATCTGTCTCCCTTTTGCCCCAAGCCAGCCAAAGGCAGTCGGGTGGGTGGGCCACTGTCTGCAGTGATTCTGGGACCCAGACCTCTGGGAGAATTCTGGAGGGCTCGCATCAAAGGTTCCAGTTCACACGCAGAAGAAAACCCACCAGGTGGGGTGTCTGCATTTCAAACGGCAGTGCTGGCTGCTGGCTGCTGGCAGTGCTGAGCGCCTTGTGGGTGGCAGTGGACGGGTTGAGGGGTCAGTGGTGGGTCACTGTCATCATCAATCACCTGCAAGCCTTTTGTCTGTGGGGGGCTGGAGGGGGCAGGAGAACCAACAGGATTTGGGGCCTCTGCTGGTGGCAGCAGACCGGAAGGGCACTTAGAATTTTGAGGGGAATACTCAAGGTTTGGGGAATGCCCTGGAGGGAGACGATGTGCCTTTCCCAGGTCCTGCAACCACTCTGAAGGGTGACATTTGGGTCACAAGCCAGTTCACCCCAGCATTGCGTCACCCCTGTTTATTTAGTTCTGAATGCCTCTGTCGTGAACCACGTCACCACAGTTCTAGAAGTTACCAAGAAATACATCATTATATTTGCACTCAGAGAAACTTACAGTCCAACTGGAAAAATATATACAAGGAGCGTAACACACACACACATATACTACGACATATATGACGTGCCTGGCAGCGTGTTAAGTAATTGCATGCATTTACAGAGGTAATCCTCACAATGCCTGGCTGGGGTAGCAACTCCTCTTATCCTCCCTTTTTATAAGAAGAAACTGAGGCACAGGGGAGACCACAGGGCTGGTGAGGAGTAGGGTGCCAGGTACCACGTCTGGCTCTGAACCAGTGTGCTGCATGGCCCGAGTGTGTGCAGAGGAGGAGGCACATTCAAGATGGGGGGAGAGTTGAAGTGACCAGCCAGACAAGGGGGTGGCTGGGGGGTGCTTTGGGGGAGGGGAGAGTCGGGGAGAACTGTCAGAGCCCTCCCGACTGAGCCCGGGTCTTGCTGGGGACAGCCAGTGCATCTGCTAAAGAGAGAGGTGGCCCTGGGGGGCGGTTAGAACACAGGCAGTGGGCAGGTAGGTCCTGGATGCAGGCAAAGAATGTGGCCTGCACCCTTGGAGGTGGCAGCTTCTCTGGGTTCCGAGCCAGGGCTGGCGCAGCAGAGAGAGTAAAGCGCTGGGAGACCTTGGTCCCGGGCCTGGCGCTGCCCTCAGGCATCTCACTCAAGGTTGTCACTGGAATCGCTCTCTCATTTGTTAAATAAAGGGATTATGCGGGATGATCCCCCTGGCTATAAAGTCCTGTGGTTTGAGCAGAAGAATCTGGCAGCGTTTCTAGTGGGGGTTGTGGGTGGAAGCAGCTGATGGCAGTGAAACCTTGGAATCAGAGAGGGTGGAACTGGAAGGGATCTTAGAGACCTTCTCCCTACTCTGTTTCGCAGGTGGGGAAACTGAGGCACGGAGAGGGTATCTGATTTTCCCAGGCCACACAGCTCATGACTTGGGCAGAGCTGAGGCAACAGTCCAGCCTCTGCTAAGCCTGCCTGTGCCTGTCCCCACAGGGAGGAGCCGTGGGAGCTCTGCCGCAGTGCAGGGACAGAGCGTGGGCAGGGAGGCCCGGCCTGGGGCGGCCACCGGGCTTCTTTCCCAGCCCCTTTTGCCAGCCCTGGCTGGTAACAGTCCCCAAAGGGGCACAGGTCTACGGTGGCAGCTCAGAGCCACCAAACATCAGCGTTCCCATCCCAGCTCTGCCATGGCAAGACCCTGCCTCTGGGGGGATACTCTTACATGCTCATCTGTCACACGGCAGGGCAGCCCTGCTCATGGCTGTGAGCGAGGGCCACAATGTCACAAGAGCCATCTGAGCCATGGGGCCCATGCCAGTGGCCTGGGTGTCCCTTTGCCTTTCTGGGCCCGGAGCCCCGTCCTCACGCATTCTGGCCTGGGGCTCCAGGGCTGGCCGGAGCAGTTGAGGCAGGGGAGCTGCCCTGCGCTCCCACACAGGAGCGAACCTCCCCCCCGGGTTCTGATTAGCCTCCATGTCAAAGGAGTCTGGTGAAAGTTAACAGGTCTCCCTGCCTCCAGCAGACCAGAGGGAGGACTGTAGCTTGCTGGGGTCAGGGAGAGGTCACTGAAACCTGCCTGATGGGGCAGTCACTCGAGCTGACCCTGGTCTAGGGGCCTGTCCCGCTTCCCAGCCTGATGCAGAGCCCAGGACTCATCTGGGGCGGCTGCACTGGGCGCCTGTGTGTCTAAAAGCCCCTTAGACAGTGTCCTGGGCCTTCCTCGTAGGGGCCTGTTCTCTGCCGGCTGATGTCTTCCCAGCTCCAGCCCCAGTGTGTGTGGGAGGGGAAGGGGTGCGGCAGGGAGGGAGGGATGACTCCGTGGGTGAGACACAGGGCCTGGCCAGGTGCGACCCTAGTCCCTGACCCCCGGTGGCCCAGAGGGGAGGTGGTGGGGGCTGGAGAAGGGGAGGAGGCTGTTGGCTAACATTTACCAGGACCTTTGAAGATGTAAATGCTTCCCCAGCCCCTGCAGGGATTGATGGGGTCAGAGTTCACAGGCATGGTTGCCTGGCTCTCCAAGTGGGCTGGAAATGTTGCAGACACATGCGTTAGGGTCACATGTGATGGGACGCTCCCCAGAGGTGACAGGCTCATGGGAAACGCTATTTCTGGAGCTCTCTTGGACCGAGCCCAGAGACTTGGAGGCCTCCAGAGAGGCTGATGGAAGTCGTTTGTTTCAAATGTTTGCGTTTCTTTTGCATACATTTTCTAGGTTGTGCTCAATCAACCGGACCATCTGGGAGAGAGCCTCCATCTCCTGCCTCTGCCTGACTTGGACTTTTTATTCCACAAATCCTAGATTGCTCAAGGTTTCCTGTGACATCGTGCTCTCTCCTGCCTGTACACTTCCTGTGCTGGTTCCTCTGTAGGCATGTCCCTCCCCCCCCTAGCATGGACAACCCCTACTCACCTTTCTGCATCACCTCCTCCAGGAAGCCTTCCTGGAATGGCTCTGTCCTCTTGTAGCCTTCAACAATTCATTCTTTCACTCGACTAATATTTATGTACTATCTGCTGGGCCCTGTTCTATTGGGAATGTATCACTGCCTAAAATACACCCAAATCCTTCCCCTGGGGAGCTTACATTCTAGAGGGTACTAATAGCTAACACGTACATAACCCTACTTGAAAAACTTTTTGAGTATTAATAGACTTAATCTGCATAACATCCCTGTGAGGTAGGTAAATTATTATCACATTTTACATGTGAGGTTATACAATTGATAAGGGCCATATTCATTTCATTTAATCACTTAATTTAATTTAATCCTTATAATGGCCCTATGAGATGGATGTTATTTTCCTCATTTTACAGGCAGGGAAACCAAGACTGAAAGGGGCTAAGTCATTGATCAAGGTCATCCAACCAGGAAGTAGAGGTACCAAGTGGGTGACTGTGAAGGACCATGCTGCAGCCTGTAGTGACATTACTCTGTGTTTCTGGGTTGAAGCATCTCTCTCTGTTCAAATGATCTATTCATTTTCTCCTCTATCCTGGGAGCTCCCTCAAGGCAGCGACCTTGGCATATGGATCCGTATCCCTTGAACTCCCACTGTGCTGGGCGCTTAATTGGCATCCAACAAATACTCCGAATTGATGGATTGATTGACAGCTGAATGTGGGTGGAGATGAGAGGGAGGTATGATATTTATTGCACATACTCTGTGCTGGGCTGTGCACAGGGCCCCGCTAAACATGGTCGCTTTTAGTCCTTACAGCAGTCATAGGAATCGTCTGCCACTAGCCGAGCAGCTCGTACAGGCTACAGATGGGGTTTGACTCACAGGTTTCTCTGACTCCAAAAATCCACGTCCTGTCTACACCCCAAGAAGCACATCAGTGGAAAGGAGGCCACTCTGGAAGCATCCGAGGCTGAGCCTCCTGGGTTTGCTGTTCTGGCCCCGGCCCGGCAAGGCAGAAATGGAGGGGTGGGCTTCAGTGCCAGGGGCTGCGTCCACAAGGGGTGAGAAGTCATCTGGGGAAACTGACGCTTGGGTCCCAAGTTTACTCCCGCCTGTTCAGATGTTTGAGGTAATTAAAGGACAGTGATTGCCACATGAATTTTTACCCACGGTTGCTGAATCAGCAACAATCTGTGCCAAGGCAACTGCTGAGTTCGGACAGAACTGGCAGATTCTGTTTGCGTTTTGCAGCGAAGGAAGAGGATTACGGCTGACTAGACTGCGAGCTTCAGGCCTGGAGCAGAGACCAGAGAGTTCCTGATCTAGGTATGTTTAGTACCTTTGTTCTAATGACATCTGTGGTTTTTTCCCCCCCTTTCTCAATTAGGAAGGGAGAAAGGAGTATCTTCTGAGTCACCTACCCATGGGTCTTGGCAGACTGGCCAGCTGGGTGTACGTGTGCTTTAGGAGGGGGATACAGGACACTGACCTGGGGTCCCACAGCAGGGCAGTGCTAGAGCCCACATCTCGGGCCTCCCAGGTTCTCGCTCTGCCATCAGGAACACTGGCTTCCGGTGGCCCCATGTCCCCCAGCAGACAGCCATGTCTGATCCCCCACCCCTTTTGGTTAATCTCCTGTTTTGCTTGACTAAGAGTCAAAATGCAGGAGGCCTGCACCCAAACGAGCTAAGCTCACTTAAATCACTGGCAGGTAATTTGATAGATGAGTTGGCCGGCACCCACTGCGGAGCTCGGCGCAGCCGGAGCCGTGGAGACAGTGGGAAATAACCTTGAGTGACTGTGGTGAGCAGGCGGCCTCATTTCACCCAGGGGACAGCACAGCCCCAGCTCCGCAGCTCACATTGGAAGACTGGGTAGCGTCTGCCAGGTGCTCGGGTGACATTTCTCTCCCAGCCTCTCCCTCCAAAGAGGGACAAATGTCTCAGTAGCAGGGCCTCAGGCAGAACCAACCTGTGTTCTGGCTCTGACTCACCTGGGGATGGGGCATCTTACTCTGATTGAAACTGTGTGTCAGGGTCCCCTCCTGCCAGCCTGGCTCTTACTCCCGCCCACCCAGGTAAGGACTCTGGCTCGTGGTTTCCTGTGCTGGGAACACGGACGGAACAAGGGGCTTTCCAGGGATGGGAGTGGCTTTATAGGAGTTTTATGGGCCACGTGCAGAAAGTGACCAGTGCAGAAGGCTGCCCAGGAGCCAGCTGTGACAGAGAAACTTCTAGGTTCTTTCATCATGGTGAGGATTGTGAGCTCTGACTTCAGATAAGCAGAACAAACAAGCCTCAGCCCAAGTGGGAACTGGTTCTGCCCCCTTTCTTTGCTTTTCTAAGTCATCAAAGCCAAGTTCCTAAAGCCTGACTGTCTCACGGTACTTTCTGATGGTTTCATTGTTTTGTTTATTGTGCTTACGGCAAGTGCTAACAGACCGCTTTCAAAGCGTGTTGATATTTCGGTTGTTTCTGAATGGTCCTTCTGTTTTTCTGCATCTGGACAGCATTAGAGTCTGGCCCCAGGGAACCACCGGGTTCCTATAAAAGTGTACCAGGTCCCCTTATGCAGAAAACACTGGCCACGACAAGATCAGACACCGCATCTGGGCAGGAACCCACACCAACGATTAGAGCAGCGTCATGAGGTGCGTTCAGCAGCCAGGAAGGCGGGCCTGGGCTGGGCAGGGGCCAGCGGGCATTGCCAAGTGGACTGTGGGCGTTCTCCCTCTGCCACAGATGTGCTGTGATCTTCCCTCGGGAAGGACTCGAACTAGCAGAGTGCCTGGCACGGGGCGATGCCACTAGGTGTTTGTTGCCCATAGGTTCTCTCTCTTTCTCTGTCTTCTGATTCCAAGTTGCCTGGTCAACCACCAGCATAGTGTCCAAATAGGGGGTTCCTGGAGCCTGAACAGGGAACTAGAGCTGGAAAAAGGAGAACCACCTGGAACACAGGAAGGCTGGGAGGAGGCAGGGCTCTCCCGGGGGACTGTGCCCAAAGGCCTGCAGCAGGAAGCGTGGTGTGCACGTGTCCTCCTAAGGCTCTTTCTCTGGTATTCATGGCCTTTGCCCTTTCTACCTTGGCTCTGTCCCCACCCAACCCTCCGCAGCTCCACCACGTACGGCATCAGAACTCTGCAGCCCAACGCGAAGCCAGCCTGGAACCAGCTCCGATGAAGGGAGCTACACACACAATCTCACTTCACTTTACAAGCTCAGCACAAAGTCTAACCCGTTTATCGAAGGCCTTCTCTGTTTTCTCCTTTCCAAGCTGCTTGTGTTTTTCTTGAGTGCCCATGACCCTGACCAGCTTGTGAAGTGTCTTCTCTGGTTTGGTTCCGGGGGTTGCTGGGCCCCTTCTGACTGCCCTCCTGGCAGCTCTGTGGCTGCGGTGGGGAAGGTCAGCCCTGACTTCGCAGCCCCTGGGCTGGCTGTAAGCGTTGGGTGGGATGGGGACTGAAAGGGGATCGAGTGAGCTTCGTGTCTGTGCTGTAGTTGGAGGAGAACCGGGTAGTCCCGAGGAGGGGAAAGGTCAGCTGTCCGTTGGTTCTAAAAAAGACCTGCAATCAAAGCGTTCACACACAGAAACATGTCACGCTGGGACAGGGGCCAAGCAGCCTGATGGGCGATGACGGGTCTCTACTCACTCGGCCTCAAAGTCCTCGGCTTTTTCACGGCCACACGCGCTAGCTTTTCCTGCCAGCTTTCGCTGTCTTGCTAAACATTCTCCTTTACGCTGTGGGTCCTTCTGGAAGTTTTAGCATCCTCAGAATTGTGTACGTTCCTATGGTTACAGGAGCCCATCTGGGACCCCTGATACGCCCTTGGTGGCACCATGGTGTTTCTCCAGGACAGGAATTGCATTGGCGTCGGTTCCAGGAGGGAGGAAGGTGGGAGAGATGGGTCAGGCACACCGCGGCCGGCAGGGCTGAGCACATCCTGCACAGAGGCAGCAATATTCCGAGAGGGGCGTGTCTTGAATCGACATGATTCCCTGGAATAGGAGAGATGGAGAACCGTCGTCTTCTCTCTGCCACGCGCTCTGTGTGTGTGTGCGTGAACACTTGCCACTTTGACAAATTTTAAACTTTATGTAGCAGTTTCTTTCTCACCAGGGTCTCTCCTTGTGTGAAACTTTAATTTTATACCTTTGGCTGTTAATTCATCATGGGCACCACCATCAATAAATATTTATTGAGCTTTCGCTGGGCACAGCATGTTGAAATAAGAACTATATATTTGACTCAAGAGGAGTCAAGAGCAGATGGGGGTAGATTTGGGGAGTGGTGGGAGAAATCCCTTTGGGGTCTCTTGCAGCTCTGAGGTTTCCTGACTGTAACTAGAGCGATGGGGTCTGCTTGACAAGGTCAGGCAGTCAGCTCAGACGGGACAAGGGGGCTTTGAGGGATGCGGGGGCCACCACAAAGCAGCCCTTGCCAAAGACTCACCCAGAGCCGGCAGGGCAGCCCGCGGCAGTGTGCACACACGTGCATCCTGGGATCCAGGGCTGCTGAGGGGTGAAGAGAATCTTCTAGGCCTTTCGCACGTGCCCCATGGAAGCCACTGCTTACTGATTGAATTGGGGTCTGCCACTAGATTCTGGAATTTATAAGGAGCATAGAGCCTGGGCAAGTTTGGAGTCTCCTGATGCTTCGGCAGGACAGGACACCGAGTCTCCTGTTTCACGGGTTTCTTGGTGGCGTCCTGGTGGGATCCCCCACGTCGTGGGAGCCCCCGAGTGGCACGGCCGGGCAGGGACGGCTGCGTGTCCCTCACGGAGCCCTAGTGAATCAGACCAGAAACAGCCTGCCTGCCGCCGCAGTGACGCAGGCCTCCTGGGGGGCTTCCTTCAGCATTATGAAGATGAACGTGGCTCTGCCAATTCCCTTTGGACCCGGGCTCCATGCTAATTGCCTCCATATTTATGGGAAGTTGGGGGACCACAGTGGGAGCCTGTGGAGTCTGGGTAGCTTCAGGAGAGAGGCCTTGTCTCTGATGAGAGTTGTGGGAAGGTGAATCTGAGCTCAGCTCCCTGTCGTTGGGCAAGCAAAGTGCTTATTATTATTATTATTCCCTTTGTCCAAAAGAGGAGCTGAAACAGAAACCTGGAGTGGTCCAGCGCCCACGTGATACCATCAGAACAGGAGCCATGGAGTCAGGGTAAACAGGAGACGGAGGTGGTAAACAGGAGACTGCCATGGGCAAGGTGAGCCCTCTGGCCAGTGAGCCCGGCTTCCCGGTAAAGACGCTGTTCTGTGTCCCACACGCCGCCGTGCCCTGAGGATACACTGGTAGAATTAGGGTGAAGAGGGCTGAGGGAGAGGCGAGGAGCCAGGGATATCGCCACGTTCCATGTGGATGAGCTAGTTTGACTGTGGGCTAGTTGCCGAGCCTCCCCAAGCCTCAGTTTCCCTATCTGTAAAGTGAAGATCACAGTGGTAACTGTCTCAGAGGACCGTTGAGGGCAGTGGCTGAAGTAGTACATACAAAGAGGTTTGCGTCATGCCTGGAACAAAAGTGGGTGATTCATAAATGTGAGGTGTCGTTACGGGAGGTCTGGTGGTTAAGGAGGCAGGCTCTGGCTGCCTGAGCCCAGAGAGTTCCCAGAGAGTAACCGACCTCGCCACGCCGGGTCCTTTAATCAGGGGACAGGCACCAGTGCTAGTCACAGGGGTGCCCATCCAGGGGGTTGGGGTGATGTGACTTCCTTGTCCCTTAGGACAGCAGCCACTTGGTGAGGGGCACGATGCGGGAGAGGTTCCGGGGGTCCCTGGGAGACGGCTCTGGGGCAAGCTTGAGCTGCTGCCTTGCCTGCCATAATCCAGAGGGGACATCGCCTCCAGGCAGAGCGGAAGCCACGCGGGCCAGGCAGGGTGGGTGCCCCTGGCGAGCCAGGATCTCGGCTTGGCTTCCCATCCAGCCTCTGCTGGTGCCTGGTTCCCCCATAAAGCTATTATGTACCGGGAGAATTAATCATGCCGTTAGGTAAGCATTATGGCACTTTTATGGCAGCTTTGAAGCTAATCTGTCACTAATGCCTGCTGGATTATCATGATTTCTTGCAGTTGTGATTCATTAACTCGAGGCCTAATAGTGATTCTATTAAACATCTTCCATCCCTGTTTGCCCCGACACGTCCCCGCTCTCTGTTCCATTGTGCCGCAGCACTGGCATGACGGGCAACCTGTGTGGTCTCCAAAGTAGGAGCCCCAGAGACATGGATGGGTCCCCCAGCCAGCTAGAAACTGCCCAGCCCTGTGTCCGTCCCCTCCCAAGCTTGCACTTTGTCTCCCCAATCCAGAACATTCTGCTGATGGGCATCTGCTGGACTTTTCAGTCAATTTTAGCTTTTCTCGAGAGGAGGCCATAGTGTCTTCCCTGAGCCCCCGTCACTGCCTTCCAGAGGCCAGACCATGCCAAGGTGCAGCGGAGCTGTGCAGACTGGTGGCTCAAAGGGGGACTGTTAGACCCTGCGGGGCCTACCTGGGGCGGAAGTGGGTTCGGGGCCGGGGCAGGGAAACAGGAGCGCCGCTGAAGAAACCCGGTCACCACCGCCCTGCCACTTCCTGCTCACGGCTGATGACAGGCATGGGTGCGGAGGCGGGCGGGGGGACAGGGCGGTGCTGGTGGTCCCCCACCCACGGTTGGGACTGCCACCGTTCCTAACACTCCTCGCTGAGATTTTTCAGCCAGAGATGGTTCTCTCAGGCTGGCTGTTCTCTGCAAAAGGTCAGCTTCAGGGCACGGCTTGACGGATGGCTGGGAGCAGCAGGAGAAAGAAAGCCGGAGAGAAGGGGCCAGTGGGGGTGGCCCAGGAGGAAGTCGGCGGAGACTGGAGCGTGGTCTGTCCTGGTGCCTGGGGAGGCTTGGGGGACGGCGTCCTGCCCCTCACGCCACGCCATCCATCAAGCCCATGCTGATATCTCAACAATTCGTGACCCTCCTCCTCCTCTCAACCTGCTCAAGTGCGCTCCAGCCCTGACCCTCCCACCCCCTTCAGGCCTCGCTGCCGCGGAGATGATGGATGGCTCCCCTCCCACAGCCCGTCCCCATAGCTGGGGACACATGCACAGGTAGAGCTGGGGTCAAACTCAGGGCAGCCACGGTGACCCAGTCATCGAGGCCAAAGGACCCTGTGTTCCCAGCGGCAGCAGGTGCCGCCGGGGATATAGAAATAGAACCGAGAGAGGAAACAAGGAGCCAATTCCAACTATATAAGGAGGAAAGGGGGGAGGAGGGAAAAAACCCAAACTGAAACCAAAAAACCTCTCTGCATCCTGAGGTCTTCCAAGACTTCTGAAAAATCTCGAACATGGTGTGATGTCTTCTGTGCACAGTTACAACGTTGCCTGCTCCAATCCATCTGTGTTTTCTCACGCCTGTGCGCTTAAAGCACCGCTGAAATGAAAAACAAGTTAAAAAATACATGGATGTATATATAGTGAGACTGAGAAGGAGAGGACAGTACCCTGCAGCCTGTGCAGCCTGTATTTGCATTTTTATAGTTTTTTATTTTTTATTTTTTTTGCCAGTGTTTGTTGCAAGAAAAAGTGTATAAAAATAAACCTTAGACAACTGGAGTAAATACTCTCAACACATCAGCCGACTCAAGGCAGGAGCCAACACTGCCATCCTTCCTGTTTCTGGGCAGCGATGGTGGGGAAAGAAAGGAGCTTTGCCCAGTTTTCCAACTTCTAGGTTACTCCCTGGTGTCTATTCTAGAGGACACTGGTTCTTCTCCTGGGGCTGGGCCTAGGGGAGGACTCGCTGGCTGGTCCAGCCACGAGGGGTGCATTGAGATGCTCCTTCTCAAGGCCTTGGGGTAACAGGAAATGGATGAATAGTAGCCCATGAATGGTGTGTGTGTGTGTGTGTGTGTGTGTGTGTGTGGACAGGGGTTGCCCTTGCTGGAGAGGCCCGAGCCTGCTGCCCGGGTGAGAATCCAGCTCAGTGTTGGTGAACTTGCTCTTGGCCTTTAGGGCTGGGGAAGCCCCTTCCCCAACACCTCGGTGGCCAGGCACCCCCGCAGCCTGGCACAGGCACCCCAGACCTCTTCCTTCTTGGAACTTCCAGAGGCAGAGTCGGAGGGACCAGGAGGCAGTCTGAGGCCCCTGGAGTTGCGAGTGAGTTGGAGAGAGCGTGAGATGGTCATGCACTGTGGGTGACGCGAGAGAAAGGGCAGAGAAAAGGACATGGAGGGAAACAGGACTGGAAAGGCTGGTGGGAGAGAGGGCAGAGCGCCGAGAGAAAGATCCGAGAGATAGGTGGTCACGGGACAGGAGTCAGCAGGGAGAGAAAGAGGCAGAAGAAATTTAATGAGGGCAACTTGAAGGCTGGCGTTCACCCACAGCTGGCGGGGTGCCGGGTTTGATCTCCCTGTGAGTCAGGCGGTCTGATTAATCGTGGCCTGTGGAGGAGGATGGACACCTGGCCCCGCTGCGGAGCCCTTTGATCTGCAGGATTTCTCAGGGCCGTGGGAGGGGACGTGCTGGCTGTGCGGCTCCTGGGGCACCGAGGCGTCGCGGGGGCTCCCTGAACACGAAGCGGGGGAGGCCAGGGGAGCGGCCCCCAGAGCCAGCCGGGTGTGGGGCGCGCCAGGAGGGGCTCACAGGCTCCTGGAGTCCCCAGGTCTGTGGGGACAAAGCCCTCGAGGGAAAGATTTGAGAGGGAGCGTGGGATAGAGGGGAAAGCTCATAATCTTGGGGCGACTGGGCGATGAGGGTCCCCCACACTCCGCTCTCTTTCTCTGCAAGGAAATAACTGAACGGTGAGAGCACAAAAGGCCGTTGGCCCAGAATTGCGCTGCGCTGCCGGGGGCTGCGGGGCTGGCTAGTGCGACTAGGGAGCGAGCTCTTTCTAGGGGCGTGAGGGGAGGGGAGGTGCAGGGCTCCCTCGAACTGGCTCCATTTTATACATGTTGGATGGAAACAGATTTGAGAAAAGAAAGCAACATATTGCCAAAAAAAAAAAAAACCTCCAGAAGAAGGAAAAAAGGAACTAAAACCCTAATGCCCTTAAAAAAGAAAACCAAAAAAAAAAAAAAAAAAAAAAAATCATAAATTATGTCTTTGGACTAAATCCATTGGTGTTCTGCCAATTTCAAATAATAGTGTAACTTGATTAAAAAACTTTACAGGATTTAAAGTTGTTGGCTTCTCTGACTTCTCCCTGAGACTTCTCCTTAAGTCACTGTCTACACCAGGCTAATTTGTTCTCAGATTCCTTAATCTTCTGCAAGTTGGTGATGACGTTTGTGACTCCGTAGCCATATTGGAAATGTCTGTGATCTCTTTTGCTGTGACTTCCACCCAGAATTTTGGGGGTGACTTGAAACATTACCCTGAAAACGTGCTGCTATTGAAATACTGTGTGTGTGTGTGTGTGTGTGTGTGTGTGTGTGTGTGTTTGGAGCGTGTGCTTATGTGTAAACTTTTCTAGCTGCACCTACCTTGGTCTCCTTTGGGGCTGCCAAACAGTTGCTCACAGCCACCTCAAGGCTCAGAAAAGAAGTGTGTGGGAACAACAAGCACGTCTCCCAAGAGTTCAGCCAGCATACAGGATGTGGGCTTTTAGGGATGTAGGCTCTGATGACTAGCAGCACAGGGAATTCTAGAAGCGAAGGGCAAATTTTCTGGCAGCATTGGAGTTTTGGCCAGATGACGTTAGCACGGTTTGGGAGACAGCTACGGAACAGTGCAAAGGACGCCAGCCTCGCATCCGAAGGCTTGAGTTCAAATTCCGGCTCGTTGACTCAAGGACTAGCTGGGGATCTGGGGACTGCCATTGCATCGGTTTCCTCGTCAATAAAACGAGATGAGGAAAAATACTTGTTTCACGGGCTTCTCGTGAGAGGATGAAATGCATTCGAACCTGTGAGAGCACCCTGTGCATTATGAAGCCTTCAATTAACAGCAGGCATTCGAATGACTGCTTGTATTACAGAAATCCGGGTCTCTTTAAACACTCGTGTTGACAGCAGGGATGTTTTCATTTCAAACAGGGTTTGCTCACAGACGGCGTTAGAAAAAGGGGCCCCATGTAACCTGCTCCTCTTGGAGCACCTGATCTCCTATAATGATTGTTTACTAGTAAGTACGTTTTGTTCATAAATGTCCTGTTAAACCCAGCTGAAGTCCTCCATCTGGCCGGCCTGGCTCTTCTGCTAGGCAGGAGCCGCTAGACGCTCCCTCCAGGTGGCGGGTCTCTTGGTCTGGGGGCTGCTGCGGCTGGCCTTTCTGGGGAGGGCACCGGGCAGTGGGACCCAGCAGGTTCCCCGCTGCACAGTGGTGGCACTCTCACATTTGTGCTTTTTTTGTTTACACTTTCCTTCCTACTTCAGCCTGTTTCGCTTGTTTATAAGAGGAACATTCATTCCTCCAGTCGAGGCTTCCTGGAGTTTCGTGGCTGTTTTCCCTGCTTGTCAGTTGTCCCGAGATGTGGGAATTTTGCTACTGTTGACAGCCCAATGGGTGGTGTCAGGAGCCTCGGCTCTGGGTTCAAATGCTGGCATGGGACCCATGGGACATGGGACATGCCATCCGTGATGTGGAGAGAGCAGGGCTTACCCTTCCAAGGTTGTGTTGAGGTTAAAGAAGCCCTCTGTAAAACTCCTAATCCATGTCTGGCACATAGTAGATGCTCAGTAAATGCTTCTTCTTGGCCAGGTGTGGTGGCTTATACCTGTAATCCCGGCACATTGGGAGGCACACTGGGGAGGATCGCTTGAGGCCAAGAGTTCAAAAACAGCCTGGGCAACATAGTGAGATCCTGTTTCTACAAAAAAGAAAAAGAAAAATATTAGCTGGGCATGGTGACAAATGCCTGTAGTCCCAGCTACTCAGGAGGTTGAGGCAGGAGGATCTCTTGAGCCCGGGAGTTGCAGTGAGCTACGATCACATCAGTGCACTCCAGCCTGGGCAACAGAGCAAGATCCTGTGTCAAAAAGGAAAAAAAGATTTTTTAAAAAAGATTATTTTTCTAAGACCAGTAGTCTGAACCCTGGCTGTACATTGAAATTATGAGGGATAGGTAAAATTCCAAAGCCTAGGCTCCATAGCTAGAAATTCTGATTTTATTGGTCTGAAGTTAAATCTTAGCATCAATAGTGTTCTGAGAGTTCTCAGGTGATTCTAACATGTAGCCGTGGCTAAGGAATACTGATGCTTCTCAAACTCAGTGTTCATACACATCAGCTGGGGATCTTATTAAGGGGCGGAGTCTGAGTCAGTAGGTGTGGGGGAGAGCAGGCCTTCTGGGTCTCTAACAAGCGTGGCACTGCAGTGATGGCCCACACTTTGAAAAGTAGGTCTCTAACCTTTCCTAGCCCTCATGCCTTGGTGCACCTGGCCACGGCCATGGATAGGAGACCCTGGGAAGCAAGTGGCAGTGAACACGTGAAGAAACTCAAGTGGCAACTACTGAGGCTTGCTTAGGAACGTCCTTGCCAGGTACCAAACCTGGAATCTGCAATCCGCTGCACACCCACAACACACACACACACACACACACACACACACACACCCCTCCTTCTGAATTGAGTCTTGAATACCCATATAGATAGCAGCCAGGAGATGTTTCCCAATATTTCACTATCTTTCCAGGCTTTCTCGTTTATTCTTGAAGATAATCAAATGAATGAAAGCCTTTTCTGCAGAACATTAGTACCCAGGCCATGAGTTTAAATGCCTATTTGTAATACTCAACTGAAAAAGTAATCCCTAACCTGGATTTATAAATAGCCAGCCCCAATACGCTTACTTGGCCCAACAAAACCCCCATAGGTGGATACAGTAACGGCAGCTAAACCAGTGAGGCTGCAAATGAACTGGTAATAACACTGGTTCAGGAAACCGAGGTTACATTTGTTAGAGGGAGACGGAACTGCCCACGGAACAAAGGGCTTCCAAGTAATGGGAAAGGGCCTTCCAGACGGCGCTCAACCTGGAAGGCTTTTTTCCCCCTTAGTGATGGGGATATATATATATATATATATATATATACTACCCCCCCTCCCAACACAGTTTCAGAAGGTGCTTGGGAGCAGGTGCTTTTGCAGGGGACAATGTGAGAGTGGGTTTTCTGGGGAGTAGTATCATGCTGACACTGTATTTCATGAATTTGTGGCATAGTACACAAAAAAAGAAACACCCAGTGCATACCACTGATGAAGACTCTTCATTAGAGAATGAACTTTGAACAATCGAGAGTCCCCTGCAGTTAGGCTATTGCTCAGACCCTGGAAGGAAGAGTCTGACACGCAGCAGGTCTGGCTGTGGCAGCCAGGGGCCACCCTGTGCGGCACGTGGCGTGGTCTGATCAGCAGAGGAGGAACAATTGGGACCGCAGTGGGAGAAGAAAGCGCTGATCTGATCTGTGCTGGAGGGTGTCACTAGTCACTCCAGGAAAAGAATTTTGCTGTGGGGCTGAGGGCTGGTGGGTGACAACCTGCAGTCACGTGGTAGCCATGCCTGTGTTTGGTTGGACCGTACAACTGGGCTTAACTGAGCTGTTCAGCAAACAGCATAGAGTTTTTCTCTGGACTGGGATCTTCTGTCTCAGTGCCTTTTTATTGTCTTCCTAAAGCCAGGTGTTGGTAGAGACAGATGTGTGGGCGAGATGAACCCACCTGCCTGTCACCGTTGAGGTCCTGGTGGATCTGGCAGTCAGGCAAGTTGCCCCTTTTCCAACAGCTTCCTGCACTCAGCTTCTTCTTGCCTGGAGGTGCCACCCATTCCCAGAAAACCCAGGGATAAGCCCCATGCGAGCTTTGGGCCACTAGCCGGAGCACATCTGCCTCCAAGGCGTCTGGGCCTGTGTGCATGCCGAAATCGACATGTGCCATTCCGGAAATCTTGTTTTATTGCTGCTTTCCTCTCTGACAGACCCCTTCCTCTGCCACCTCCTCTCTCCTTCGGAGTCCTAGTCCCAGATGTGACGCTCTCTGTTTCCCTTGGCTGGGAATTTGCCGTTTTCCCATAACCCGTCGGATTGCCTGTTAGAGAAACCAAAAAACTCCAACTTTCTGGGAAGACATCTAATTAAATTCCCAAAGAGGACAGAGGAAAGCCCCCTCTGAAACAGACAGATACAACCAACATAACCCATAATAATCACGGCTGAGAAAGTGCCCGGGATAAGCCCCGAGAGCCGCCGGTAACATGGTGTTCTGTTTCCTCATGTCCTCTGCAAAGAAGCCGGCCCTGGGTTTAAAATAGCCCTCTGGTAAAGCAACTATTTAAAGGGTATTGGGGTATGAGAAATGCAAAACAAAGTGTTGTTGATTAAAAACACATGATTTGTTCTCGAGACACGAGTAGCCAGAAAAATCAAATGTGACAGTGTTTTGGCTTTTTCTATCCCACAAGACATGATGGTGATTTATTAGAGTGATGTCAGCTGCGGTTAAAAAAAGTTTGCTGTGTTGTCTTAATAAAAAGAGGCTTTACCTTGGAGCTGTCAAACTCCCTTTCTCCTCCGGCTTGAGGCAGTGGCTGCCAGGTCCTTGGCCCTCCTGGGGGTGGGGGTCCCCAAGGGGCAAACCTCTGCGTTTGGGGAGTTCATGAGGTCACAGGGCATTGTGTGTTTCTTGATGGAGAGGCAGCGTGGCCTTTGAGGAGGGTTGCAGCTTGCTCTTGCTTTGGTCCGCTTGTAGAGCGCATAGATGTGGCCCCACGTTGGAGTTGGAGCCCCGGCTGGGTGGAAGGAAGCCCACTGGCGGGGAAGGCACTCTGGGTCATGGTCTTCTCCAGGCACGGGTGGGGGTTTGACAGTCAGCATGCTGGATAATCCGCTGGCGGATGAGATGTTGGACTGTTGGCTGAAAATAAGGAAAATTTCTTAGTTGAAGCTCTTTGGTTAATAAGGAAGAGAAACTCCTCAGATTCAAATAAACAGGATTTTTTTTTTGAAAGGACACAACAGTCCATCTCACAGACATCTAAGAAAAGACAGACCATCTGGGTGCGGGAAGTGGGCAGGCAGCGCCGAGGCTGCTTGCTCTGCCTTCCCCGGAGCTGTGCGTCTCCTACCCGCCTCTCTTGCTTCTGGGCTTCCTCGGGGCTGAGTCTTCGTTTTTGCTTCTTCGTGGCTTTGGCTTGGTACACATCACCTGCGCCCCAGTGCCACACGAGCACATCCTTGTCTAGGTACAGGTATCGTTCCGCCAGCTCGGTCTCATGGCATCCATTCCATATGCCTGGGAGGAAATCCGGTTGTCTTCACTCGAGTCGGGAATCTCTCTGGTCCAAGGACAGGCACTCAGGAGCCCTGGGGGAGGTCTTGGGGCACAAAGGGGAGCCTTTTTTGAGGGACAGGCAGTAGAGCAGAGTCTCTGGGAGGGTGTGGCCGGGTCCTGCGCAGGCAGAGAGGAACTGTGTGTGTTATCAGGGGACACTGGAGAAAGCAATGACAGGTATGTGTCTTTATCCTAAGGATCAGAGACGTGCTGAGCGTGACAGTCTGCTGTGGCTGTTCGGGAATACCCCTCCCCCATCGCCCAGGGAGGGTAATGATCACAAGGGGAAGGTGACAGCCCAGTGGATACCCTGAAATCTTTCCTGTAGACACACCCAGACAGTGAGAAGATGATATTATTATTTTTTAAACTAATAATATGGATTTTTTTTCCTAATTACAGAAGAAACACATAAATGATTGCAAAAAACTTGGAAACACACAAAGATGGAAGGAGAAAAGCGCCCTTAATCCGAGATAACTGCTGTAACATATTGCTGCATTTCCTTCTATTCTTTTTTCTTTAAGTAGTAGCCTGAGGCTGTGTGAACGATCTGTGCTTAAGATCTATCTTTTCACTTTAATTATACGTCTTCAGACTCTGTGAGACTTAGGAATTGCTTTCAATTTATTCCCATAATTTTCCCCGAGCACACAGAATTGTTTCCTCCCCCTGCTCCCTCACCTTCTCTTGCAAGTGGTGGCTCCGAGGGAATCCATACTGGTTGGTAGCTCTGGGCTGCCACCCTGCTCCTGTGCGGTCGCCACTGTCCTCCCCAGGCAGCCACGAGGGCTTCAGGACGCTTCTGCTCTCGAGTCCTTTCCTCTCCCTGCTTCTGGGTGATCTTTTAAAGCCACAAATCTGTTTTCCTCGCTCTTTGCTGAAGAAACTTGGCTGGTTATCCCTTGCGTTTAGGATAAGACAGAAAAGATATTTAACATGTTTAAATGTTTGCTTGCGATTTCTAGCCATACATGCCTTTGGACTGACTTCAGCCACTTTTCCTGCCGCGGCCCTTCCCAGACGCTGGGACGGCTTCTCTCTCCTCTTCGTCCGGCTCCCCCGGCTCAGCCTCCAGGTCTCAGGTCAAACATCGCTTCCCCAGAGAAGCCTTTTCTTGACTCTGGCCCTCCTTCCGGTCCCTCGGTGTCCCCCTTACTTTTCCTTCTTGATCCTTTTCACAGTTTGTAGCTGTAAGTGGATTTGTTTGGTTGTTACGTAACATCCGTGTCCTTGATGGATGTATGTGTCCCTAAGGCAGAGCAAATCTGTTCTGTCCAATGCTGGTCCCTATTCCTGCTGTCGCCCCCGGCACAGCCACTACCCCACGTCGTCCGCACCCTGCAGTGTGGTGCCTGTCGTGGATTGGGTGCTTGTTGAATGAATGCGTGTGCTGGTGCGTGTTGAATGAATGCGTGACTCTGGTGCGTGTCTGCTGTGCTGCAAACACACGAGTGAAGAGTCACAACAGCGCAGCATGTTGGGTTTGGAGGTCTCGGCAGACAATATGGTTTTCATATTCACAGTCATTCATGCGAACCCCCAAAGCACGACATATAGTAATTTGTGACTGTGGCCAGGCCTGGGTCCGGACTGTGTGTGCCGAGATGCTGGTGAGTAAGGCAGGTCCCTGCCTGGTGCGTGAGGGAGATTTTCAGTGACGCATCTCCGCCTTGGTGTGGCTTTGCTGCTGTCTCACATCCTGCTCTAGAGTTCCTTCCAGAGCGTCCCCGCGGCCGGGCAAGGTTCTGGGATTGAATGCCTCTCTGCCTCTGGATCAGCCTGGTGGACCACTCTGGCTGTGAGAGCTTCTCCGAGTTAAAGAGAAGTTTAGCTTCCTTAGAACCTGTAACTGCTGACCGTCTTCTGTCCCCTGGAGGAACATCAAGGGCACTCAGTGGGCACTCACTGAACACCGGCGCCGTGTCCAGCAGGCAGAGCTGAGTGAGATGCACTCCGAGCCCAGCCTGGGGAAGCCCGCTCGCAGTTCACGATGTGCTCTCACGTCATTGTCTTAGTTTGTCACAATCACCTTGTGATGTGTGCACTATTAGGCCCATTTTCCAGGTGAGGAAATGGAGGCTGGGGGAATTTACACACCTTGCCTAGAACCCCGTGATTTGCACGAGAGGGAGACACAGCCCCAGCTCAAGTGTTTGACTCCAATGCGTGTATGTGCCTTTTACCTCTGTGCACTGAACACGTGATGCACTTCTGCGTCACGCGGGCCCCAGCGCATCTGAGGGTAGCTACTGTATCCCCGAATCATCGCCTCTCCTGGATGAACTTGACCCTCCAAAGTGTGCTGTCACCCAGTAGGTCTTCTTTGTCCCCACCACATGCAGACACCCTTGCAAGTTGCAGAAGGTCCTTGCTACTGCACAACAGTCTCCCGTCTGCAGACCAGGAGGGTCTCAGTCCTGAAAACTAGATTCTGAAGAGAAATTTACAGTGATTATTCTCCACGGGCGATGAAGCGGGGTGGACAGCTAAGCCTGAGAACTTTTTTAAGGACAATTCAGGAGGTGCTTTTCCAACAAGCATCTTACAGGGAAAGATGGTAGGATGCACAGACTTCCAGGGCTGGACATGTGACACTTGGAGCATCTTCTTTGTGACATCCCTGTTAGGGTATCCTCTGGGGTCTGACTAAACGGTTCCCATTATAGGACACCCACAACCACCTGAGAAATTTCTAATAAACAGATCTATTATTAATGGATTTTGGCTCAACATAGAAGGAAAATGATCTGTGTCTCTCTGTACCTCCCGCTTACTGGTCTGGTCATGGCTGGGCAGCATAGCATGGCGCCGCTCCTACCCGGCAGGCTGTCACACATGAGCTGTGCAGGGACTCCCAGCTGCCTCCCAGGCCTGGCTCAGACATGTCTGAGCAGGCCTGTTGGCTGCCAGCACGGGCCTATTACAAGTCCCTGTGCACCAGAGACCATGAGCCTCCGGGAAAGCGCTCGTCTTGGAGAAAGAGGAAACCAGACACAAACACCTGACCTGGGACCCGAACTTTGATTGCAGCAGGGAAGAAGCAGTTCTGAGCAAGGCCGGGTCGCAGCTTGCTGCTGGGTTTGTCTCAAAGCTCAGCCCCTGCTGGACTTCATCAGGAGACCTATTGAGAGCAAAAAAGTTATGCCTGAACATGGAAAGAATGGTTTAAACTAACACATGGTAGTCATGGGGAGCAAGCCCTGGGACGTGTCTTGAGGGTAACACACACAGTGGGGAGACAGGCTTGCCCCTCCTCTGTCCTGCAGAAAACCAAGAGATCCATGGCCTTGGGAGGCCTCTATGTCATCTGCAGTGACAGGGACAGCAGCACCCAGCAGAAGGTGACAGTGCCCTGGGTTCTGGCAGGGATCCTGGACCAGCCCAATGGGACCAAAATAGTGGGGACCAGAAAACTGCCTGTGTGTGTCTCGGGCACACATGAGGCACCCCAGCACCTCTGGAAGTTCTGGGAGGGACTCAGGGGGGCTTCCACCTGGAGTGAGCCAGTGAAAGCTAAATCATTGTCACTGACGGGATCGCATGTAAATAGGCTGAAGCCCCTGGGACCATCATGGGCCTGGCCATCCTCTCTGTTCCTGGCTGAACCTTCTCAGCATCTCCTGTCGCTTTCCTGAACCCACGTCTGAGCCCCCACCGTTCTCGGGACTCCTGGAGCCGCTCCAGGCTGGGAACCGAAACTGTTTGTTAGGAAGGTTTTCAGAAATCCTGGAATTAATCTGGCCTCACATTCTTTTTTAGACTAGATGAAATGAAGGCTCACAGGGGCTTGACGGGACTTTTCCCCACTCTGTCTCCAGTTGGTAGAAGAGCAGGGACTTCACTCAAGTCACACAGCCCTGCTCTGCCCTTTGCTCCCACCTGTACTGATGGCCCCTTTGTTTCTTTGCTTTCTCTGGGTTTGTTTCTGAGCCGGGGCAGCAGCAAGGAGCACCTCAGTGCAACGAGCATCCCCTTCCTGGTGGGCAATAAGGGTGCCCTGTGCAGACTCAGAAAGTAACTGAAGGAGGTATGGTCCAGCGACCCCAAATCAAGCAAGCGGAGCAAATGTCCACATGGGACAACTTAGTGCCCAGACAGAAAACCCCCCCCAAAACTGACAAAATGTCTATCAACTGTGGTCCCACATGGAGGGTTGGGAGGGGCCCACGTAGCCAGTGGAGTCAATTAGGTGTCCAGAATGTGATGGAAGAATGGCATTCTACAAATCTGTCTTTGGCTAGGACGACACCAAAACCCTGCGGTGCCTGCAAAGATGAGCGTTTCACAGACAACTCCGCTCCTGTTCCGGAGTTCACTCAGATAGGCAGGGCTGGCAGCAGATTTTGCCACTTTGATTGGCCAAGTCCCACTGATTCACGGTGACTGTGGAAGCATCAAGTTTCAAAGGAGTCCGAGACCAGATCAGAGGAGGAAATGAAGGTTCTGATCAACCAGCAGTGTCTCTGTCAATGGAAGGGAAGAGGGTGGGGAAGAGGTTTGAGGACCGGGCAGGCAGAACGGTGGTTCTCCCAAGATGTCTGTGTCTTGATCTCCAGAACCCGTGAGTGTGTTTTGTTACATGGTGGGGTGGAGTTGAATTGAGGGGGAATCACACCTGCTCATCAGCTGCCTGTGGGGTGGGAAGGTCACCCTGATTATTGATGTGGGTCCAATGCAACCACAAGGATCCTTTTGAGCAAAGGAGGGAGCCCAGAGACTCAGAGTCAGCGGTGTTACGTAGGCAGGACTCGACTCGCTGCTGCTGGTGTTGAAGATGCAGAAAGGGATCTTGAACCGAGGCACATGGGCAACTTCCAGATGTTGGAAAAGGCAGACAGATTCCTCCAGGATGGAACGAGTTCCTGCCCACACCTTGACTTTGGCCCTGGGGGAACCATTTCAGACTTGTGACCTTCACAAGTGTAAGAGAATACATTTGTGTGGTTTTAGGCCACTAGATTTGTGGCGTTTTGTTATAGCAGCAACCGGAACTGAATTTGGGTCCATGACTCACGAGGGAACTTTCCTTCTATTTAACCTGAAGTTCTCATCCCGTTGCTCAAGCCCTGTCCTTAGGACGCCGGCACAGAATCGCTGTGTCGTCAAGACCCCAGGACGCTCTCCCTTAAGGCAGGCTGTAAAAGCAACACCAGCAGGAAATCTTCCAAAGGCAGTGACACAAGTTTTGCGATTTTCCTCTAAACTTGGAGGGGTAAGTGAGGAGGGCGTCCCAGACAGGCGGGTTCAGAGCTGGGCAGTGGGTGCTCGGCAATCCCTGCCATGCCAGCAGGGGATGGAGGGTTAGACTGGGACCCCCCACACTGGCTCTCGGCTTTCTCATCTGTGAGATGAGCGCTTGAGAACCTCAGGGCATCTGTTGAATAGTTTTGAGTACTTGGAAATGATGCTGAAGGAACGAAAGATGACAGAATGTCTTCTAAACACCAAGCATTTGAGCTACATGGTCTCATTTGCTCCTGACAACTGTTCTGAGAGGTAGTTGTACCACGTGGGTCCCCATTTTACAGAAGAGGATGTCAAGGTTGAGAGAGGTTAAGGAGAGTGAGAATAATTCTCTTGTAACACAAATATCTGTGATTTTGTTTCTTTTTTTTCTGGCTTAGCTGGGAACCAGTTGTGTGATCTTTTGTAAATTACTTGCTTTCTGTCGCCTCAGTTTCCCGGCCTGTGAAATGGGAAATATGGACTAGAATCAGTATTTTCTAACTGCATTTTTTTAAAAATTATGCCTCATTAGCTAAGATTTCATGGAGTGTAACTTGCTGCAATTTATATTACAAAAGCAAATTTTATAAGATTTTTGAAGTAAATCATAAAATGCACTTTTTCAAAGGGGACATTCCTCCCTCCCTACCTCTCTCCCTTTCTGGGCGATGATTTTCTCTCCAACTTGCCGACTTGCTCACCGTTGAGAATCCCTGGACTTGGTATTAGATAATTTTGCTCTGGTTCTAAGATTATTGGAGCTAAGAATATAATACTCTGGAAGAGGGGGGTGAGGCAGCCCTTCTCGGCTGCCCAGCTCCCTTCTCGGGCCTCCCCTCCGCCCGCCACTTTTCTTTGCTGGGAACATTCATCTCTCTGAGTCCCCTCGCGGCTGCCCCTCCACCCTCACGCCCACCAAGCAGCACCAGCAGCTGTTCGTTCAAGTGGCCAGCTCTCAGCAAGGTCGCAAGAGGGGTTATCTTTTATTCCTGGCATGTGCCGCAACACAAGAGTGATCCGACTTCAGAGATTATCACCTCTCATCTTTTATTCTCCCTCTTTCTCTTTTCCTTTTTTCTTTGTGCAAGATCATAAAATCGCCAGACAGGTCCTCCCTTCCTCCCGGCCTAGTCAGAGTTCAGAGCTGTTTACTTTTTGGGTAAACAGCTGTAATCTCCCTAACCAGATATTACAGCAGTTAAGCGAGTTCAATTCTCCTGGTCTAATTTCCTAGATGCTGTGGTTTTTTGAGTATAAAGCTTTTGACATCTTTGGGTATAAAATGACAGCTCTGGAACACTGGCTGTGATTGGGCATCAATGTGACCAGCCTGGAGAGGAATCCAGATAGAAAAAAATACACGGAAGGACCTTTGCTCACGAGAGGAAGGGAGGAGGGACATGTGGGTGTTTCTCAGGGCCCGGGGACTCTCCCCGGTCCTGCATGTCCTTGGTGGCCAATCAGTACTGTGAGGTCCCAAATCGAGTCTATCCCCCACTCATGCCCTTCCGTGCTGTCCCTAACCTTGTGCAGACACAGTGGCCAACACAGGACGAGCAAGTGGCACCATTCCCAAACTCAGGGCACACCGTTTTTAGTGGGGGAAACAGGACGTACTTGAGCTTCTAGGAAACAATACAAGGGCAGATTAGGATCAAGGGCCAAGTCGCCCTTGGCTCAAAAGATCAAAAGTTCTGGGGTGTGGGGAAGAGCCATAGGTGGTTAGAAGATGGGACAGTGATGTGGTTTCACAGGAGGCGTCTGAGCACAGGCAGAGGCTGGAGCCAGCCTACAAGATTGGAGAGATCATCTGGGTGTGTGTGTGTCTGTATGTGTATGTGTGCACATGTGTGCATGTGTGTGAATGTGTATGTGTACGCATGTGCGTGTGTGTGGTGGCAGACAGACATTCCACGCTTGGAAATCAACAGGAACAAAGGCTCGGAGGCGGGAGAGGCTGGCGTGGGTTGCATCGGGGAGGGAGACTCTCCGGCCAGTTCTTCAAGCCCAGAGGCAGCCGCCGGTGCTGGGAAGGGCCGGGCGGGCTCGCAGCGCTCCCTGTTTCTATGTATATACGCCGCGCGCTGGCTCTTCTTTCTTGTCGACCTTCCAGTCACTCCTAAATTCGGTTCCCGCTCTCTGCCTCTCCCTGCCTGCCAGGCTGCCCGTGCCTCAGCCAAGCAGTGACATTTTCCCGAGCACAGCCTGCACTGTTTTAGAGCCTGCGACTCGCTTTGGGGTTTGACTCTTCCTGCCGCCCTCCCTGTGACTCTGTGTGTGCGCGTGAGTGCCGATTTTTGGCCTTGAATCCCCATTAAAAAGAAGAAGGAAGTCAATTGCCAGGGCTAAGGATTGGTAAGCGGTTCACGGAGCCTACGAGATCACCCTAGCTCTCTGGCAAGGATGCTGCAGCCGACAGAAAGGCCCCCACTCATTGATTGCCCTGCGTGGGAAGACCGTGCCCGGCCACCCCTCCAAGGGGCTCTCTCCCCACCAAGGAGAGTCACCCTGCAGAGCCCTGGGATGTGTGTCCCCAGTGCCTTTCCTGTCCTTGGGTCTTCCTCTTCCCTCTTGTGGCGGCTGGCCTTGCCAGGGCTCTGGGTGTGCAGGGAAAGTGACAGCCGCCCGGTCCTAGCTGACCCTGCCACTTGGTCCCCAGGGGCAGATGCGCTGTGTCAACTGCAGGAAGGCTCTCCAGGCCACATGGAGCTGGGCGCCTTCTCCCACCCTCGGCTCGTGTCCCTGACCACCCTCCCTGCAGCTCCTCCACCGCCTGCCTGGGCTCTCCCCTGCTGGAGGCCTCCTCCCTGCAAGCCTGCTCTTTTTGTTTTTATCTTCATATCTGTCCCTTGCAGAAGTCCTTTGTTGCATTTTGTTGAAATGTATGTTAAAAAAAATTAAAAAGAAAACAAAAGCAGGGTGTTTGCTTTAGATACTTGCCCCTGAGATGCCAGCCCCCTCTTCCCTGCAAAAGTTACCTTTCTTGCTTCTTCCCACACTGGTGACACGGTGTTTTGGGGAGGGAGGTGCTTAAGGCTGTGCCCTCTTTTGCTCTAAGTGCTTCATGTGCCATCAGGCATTCACACCGCACAGTGGATTGTCCTCTTTTAGGGAGAGCTGGTGCGAGCTGGGTTGGATGGGCTGCTTGTTGGGGACGTGCTCTGAGTTTTCCAGGGTGCCCCGGGCACTGGCCATCCAGGTGACCAGACAAAGGCAGGGTGGGACGGCTTAGTGGGCCCCAGCTGGCACTGAGGGCAAATGCGACCAGCTTCCCATCACCAGCTCCAGCTCTTCTCCCCTCTCTCCACACCTCGGGCTAGTGGGGGACGCCGATGCTGCCAGGATGGGCCTGGCTGTCAGCAGGGGCCACGTCCCGACACCCAGGCCTGGGTGAGCAGGCGCCTCCTGTTCCTGCGGGAAGGCTGAGCATGTGGTGCTCTGTGCTGTGCGTGTCTGTCCCGCCCTTGGAAGTCCTACCTGAAGCATGCCACGGCAGGACGCCCTCGTCCCATATATTTGTTTTAAAGGCAGTGAAATTAATGTAACAATTTTAAGACCATAAATACCAATACCAAAAAGTCGTAGATGGCCATGTAAATGATCAAGTGGAAGAACATTTCTTGAGCACTTACTACCTCCAAGGCTTTGGACATGACCTCGTTTATCACAGGACCATTAGTAAAATAAGTGCAATCATATTGCTAGATACCGTTCATTGAGTGTTTTTTATGCACCAGACATTTTCTCATCTCATCTTGCCAATAACCCCTTTGTCTCCAGCTGACAGCAGAGGAAATAAGCCAGAAATAAGCCTGAATGGCTTGCCCAGGGCTACGCACGTAAGTACCTCTGGGGTGAGGCTGATTCCTGCAGTGCCCAGCCTCAGAGCTAGGAAATCTGCGCTCAGATGCTGACATCGGATGGGGAGTCTCAGAGGAGGCAGTGGAGGGAGAAGGTGTGTATGAAAGAAGTTTCTGGAAGGAGTTGGGAGCAAGCTGGATTGAGGTAGGTGAAGGGGTGGGCAGCGGTGTCTCAGTGATCAGCAAATTAACAAACGCGTCTCAGCTCGAGTCCTCAACAGTCAAACAAGGATAATAACGGTACCCGCTCTACCTCTCCAGCGGGATAATTCACACGAGGTCCCTGGCACCGTGTCTGGCACGTGTGAACCGCTACGTAAGCGTCCTGTGGTGGGAAACGTTCTCAGTCGATATGTTCCTGTGTTTTCTTGTCACCTTAGCCCTTTCCCCTTCTTCAGGGTCCTCAGCCGCTGAGTCACCAAAGTCCGACGGATTGGTTCCTTCTCTTTCCTCCTTGCTGCCGCTGCCTGTCTGAGAGCCCTGTCCCCGCGCCCAAGTGGCGCAGGAGACCCGCCACTGGTTTCCCACCTTCAGTCTGTCCCCGCGTCGCCCGCCCTGTCCCTCAGCATAGATTGCTTCTCCCAGAACAATGCTCTCTCCATCTTCCTTCCTGGTCACAGCCCTCCGATGACTCACTCCTGCCCTTGCGATTAAACCCAGACGTCCTCGCTGAATCACCTGCAGCACACTTTTCCACGGACTGGCCTGCCTTCCTCCATGTGGCCGCTGTTAGCGTCCCACAGACACGCTATGCTCCTTCCTGCCGTGGGATCTTCATCCTTGCTTCCTCTTCCTCTCGGTGGAGCCATGGCTGATCTCCCAGCCGGATCCTCTGAAACCAGCCTCCCGGGTGAAGTTGTTCCTGACCGGTGCAGCCCCCACGAGCTCGCCCTGGTGGGCGGCTCTCACGCTCTCCCCATGCCTTGCTCATTGGCGCAGGGCTCCCTTGCCAAATACCAGGCTCATGGAAAAATGAGAAGTTTCTCCAGAGGGGCTGCAAAGTCCTCACGGGAGACCACATCGTCTGCCGTTGCTGTCCAGTGTGGTCCCAGTGTGGGGCATGGCGGAACATAGAGGAGTTCCTCAATACAGGTTGTATTTTTTTTGAATAAAAGTGGTTTTGAGAATAATGCTAATGAAGAAATGGAAGATAGAAGAACCTCTTTTCCAAGAAAGACAGGCTGACAAAAAAGAACCAGTTTCCTTGATCCCTGCGGATACAGCCAAAACCTGTGGCTGGAATTTGCTAGTTATTCACGTCCCCAGAAATCGGCAGGCTTTTCCGCTTTGTGCTTCTGTCTGGGACGTCCTCTCGCCTTGCTTTTGACCCTTAGAAATTGCTCACACAGTAATAGGTGACCATTTACTATGTCCTTAATGGCAGTAACAGCAAATAGAGCGATAACGATCTGGGAAGGGCAGAGCAGGAGGGATGATGGGTGGGGACACAGAGAAGCCTGTTCGCATCCCGGCACTTGGGGTTTCAAGCCAGGCTTCCCACTTTTTCAGGTTTGTGCTCCATGCCCGCTGGCAAGACGCTGCTCTCTGATTCAAAGGGGAAGAAGCCTCCCTCACCCGGGGATCTTGGGGACGTCAAACTGCTCCTTACGCAACAGCCTCCTAATGAGTTAAGTGTAAATGAATCAGAAGCAGATGGATTGGATTGTTCTGGAAATACACCCGAGGTTTAAAAATTAAGGGAAAAAAGCATTTGGCAAAAGGCATTTTGGGGTTTGCCAAGACCCAGAACATTTGAAAAACAGTTCAAGATTTTTTTTTTCTTTTCCTTTTCCTTTTCTCTTTGGTTGCAAAACCCAAAATGCTGCCGGGAGGCAGTGGGAAGAGATGGGCCTCCATTCTCCTTTGGAACTGAAGTTCCCCCTGCCGCGTGGGTAATGGACCCCGGACAGGAGGCAATGGGCTGTGGAGCTGCCAGGGAGTTTCTGTGTCTGCCCGTCTGCAGGGAGAGGCTGTGCCTTGGGCCTGCAGCTCCCAGACGGGGCCTCAGCCCCCTGGGCCTGCCTTGGGCTGCCTGGCGGGGGGCCCCCTGCCTTTCCTGCCTTCCCTCACCCGGTCCAATCGGGGGAAGCGCATTATGTAAGGGAAATGGTCTCCAATTTGCTAGCCAAGAAACTTTGGAGGTTAGCAAACACTAATCCAATAAAATATAAAGTGAAATGTTTATTTTAGAGAAAAGCCTTTAAACAATTTTTTTTTCTTTTTATTAGTCACATTTGGCATAACTGAGCCTTTTCTTGGAGGGACTATCTTGTTGAGGGAAAAGGGAGGAAAAAAACCCAAATAAACAAAAGAAAGAAAGCAACTGTCTCAGAGGAAAACTCAACCCAGCAGTTTCTAAGTCTGCTGGCTTGCTGTGTGATTGTGCACAAGACACCAGCCCTCTCCCGGCGTTGGTTTCCTAATAGCCACCTCTGAACAATTTCTCTGATTCAGTGCAAACATGTGCATCAATAAGCTGGGGCTGTGCAGGTGATAATTCATGTTGGATAAAGCGTCCTTATGCTATAGGAGCATTGAGTGTCCTAGGCATGTCTAGTGCATGGTCCACTTAACAAATCTCAGCACAGTTACCCACACTCCCCTTTATCCCCAGGTACCTAACTGCAAAGGCCCACGCACCTGCACCCCTCTCCGAATCCCAGGGGTTCTAAGCTTGGCAAGCCTGCCTGTTCCCTGGGCCACGCCTGGGAGGGTGTGGCTTGGTGACCTTGGGTAGGGTCTCCCACTTCTAAGGTGTGCTGTCCTCGTTTGCGGTTTTGCCTCAATCCGGTCTGGAAAAAGCAATATTGGTGTTTTCCTCTGAGTCGTTCTTGCTGCTCTCACCTCCCCAGCCTGCTGTCTGCTGGCCTTGCCTGCTTTTAACTGGCACGGGGAGGCCCCAGGGCTTGCTACACGCTGGTGAGAAGCTGGGAGCTCCAGCTCCAGCTGTGGGTGCCAACGGCAGAGCGAGGCAGAGCGTGACGGAATTCCACCCACCTCCGGAGGCCTGGCTTGTTTCTTCATGTACTTGAGCATTCGCTCCCTCATCTACTCTGCTTGGTGCTGGATCATAACCTGATCCCCCCGTGAAGACAGGCCTGTTCAGCTCAGGCCACGGTGACAATAGCAACAACTAGCAATTGCATAACTGTTTGCAGTTTGCGAAGAGCTTTTGTGTATATAATCTGCCAGCTTCTCCTCCTCTCAAAAATCCACAGAAAATTCAGGGGGCTTCCAGTCCTTGGGTCAGCCATCTCATTTTGCAGAGAGAATGTTCTTACTGAGGTCCCGCTGTCGGTGGCAGGGCTGGGTCTAATGCCCTCTTCGCTCTGTGCTTTCTTTTTGTGCTTGAACTCACTGTTCTTGATCAGGATCTATGTTGTTCTGTGCCGTCTTGTTCACATCACACTTCGACACCCCATGTGGACAGTGAACTCTTTCAGCACAAGGATCGTGGTTTGCACTTCCCTGCCACTCACACGGTGCTGAGCAGGGTGTCTTGGACACGGAGTCTGCTCAATAAATATCTAATGGACAGGAAAACATTTTGAATTGGGCAGAGGTGGCAGTAACCCCAGTTCACTGTGGAAAGATTGGCACTGTGTCTCTGACCGAAAAGGCAGCTGCTCCGGGTCTCTGGGTCTGTCCCAGTTGTCACTCAAGACCTTCTTTAGTTCTGATCCAGCCTCATCATCAGCAGCAGCAAGAACACTGTCCTTATTGTCACTACATGCACATACTGTCCTTATTGTCACTACATGCACATACCGAGCTCCTCGGGCAGGGCAAGAAACAGAAAAGAAGGTGTGAGCTTCTAGATACTGTCCCAGCCAAATAAAAATCAGGCAGAAGCTCAGAATTGGCAGGAGGAAGCTGCCCGTGCGGAGATACACAGAAAGGAGCACTCAGTCTACCAGCAAGGACCCGGTCCCTGCCCCGACGTGCTGGGTTCCTTTGCTAACTCACTTGTCAACCCTGAGTTCACGTCTTCAGCTGAACGTGGGAAAAAGATCCTCCCTGCTGCTGCCTACTTGCTTCCTAACCGTGTGAGTGTGAGGGCAAAGGAGATCTCATCTCCAACTCCCAGGAGGAAAGGCAGCAGTGATAACAGTGATTATCTGGAGGTTATGGCTTGTTGAAGCTGCCATCAAACAGAAAATAGCTCACCCCTAAGGGCAATGAGGGCCAGGCTAGGAGCTGAGAGACACCCATCCTGCTCTGACCGTGGGCGTGGGGTGGGGGGAAGGATGCATCACACGCGAAGGGTTTTGTCTCAGATTCTGTTGCTTGTTGCTTTCCTGGGTATACGGGTGTCCTGAGAAGCCCCTTCCCTCAGTGTCTTGCTCTGACCTGTGAATTCTGGCTTCTCCAACATTTCTGGCATGATGATTCAGGACAAAAGTGGACTTGTTGGAGGCAGGAAGGGAAGATAAAAATAAAATAAAAAGCTAGCTAGGCTTGTATGTTCCTCGGAGCTCAGTTGTCCACCTTAACCTTCCCCATAAACATCTACAACCTTAAAAAAATCCCACAGCAATGCGCAGAATGTGGGGGGGCAGATTCTGGGCTCCACGTCAAGGCCAGAGGGCATCGGGAAAGTGATTCGGCGTGTGGGATGGGGGAGTGGACCCTCCAGGGTCCCCAGGGCTGGGAGTCCTGCCTCACCCTACACTGCGTCTGCCCGGGGGGGAGGAGGGAGCTGCCGCCTGGTGGATGGCCCCCAGCTCGAATGGAAAGTCCAGATTTCCAGGGAGACAGCCCAGGAGGCAGGAGGAAAGACACGTCTTAACATCTGCAACAAAATTAAAAATTAAATAAATAAAATTTGTTAGTTTACAAATAGAACTGTTCCTTGTTACTCGGGGTATTAACAATCTCCTTTTTTTGATTAAAAAAAATTTTTTTTTAAAAATAATTTTTAATTTTTTTTTCGGTAACACCCGTGAAAGACGTTTGTTTCAGTTGCCAACATTTCTGCAGAACTAATGTGGGTGGATTGTGACAGATATAATTTCTCCATCCTACAGTTTCATCAACTTGAGTTCTGTTAAACTATACCCGCTGGGCTTAGCTCCTTTTAAAGTTTCCGCTTTGACAGGTAGATTTATTAGTCTTGAAATTTGTACAAATCAGATGTCACTCGTGGCAACTTGTCAAAATGTCAGTCTGGCGAGGCGGCATGAAAGGCTTTGCGGAGAGACAGACGCGAGGCAGCTTTGAAGAACTCCAGCGCGAGTGCGGGAGGGACGGCGGAGCCGGCAGCCCCTCGATCCTCGGGGCTTTGCTTTATTAAATATCTCAATCTGTGCCGGGGGGACGGGCCCTTGGATCCTGGGTCTCTGAGACATCAAGTCTGACAGCTCCAGTGTCAAGTTTCTTTGCTTGTTATGTTCACTTAGAGGCGGGAGGCGAGGGCTGCTCGCCCGGCTGTGCGGGACAAGCGCAAGTCCAGGTCTTTTGGTTTCGAAAAACACTGGATGGGTCCTGCACGGGTGTCCCAGGGTGGGCTCCCTTGGCCGGGCTAGTGGGGACCTCCTGGCCCATAAATGCAAACTCCTAGTTCCATGGGGGAGAGGAGGAAGCCAGGAGCCAGGGAGGGAGGGATGTTCTCAAGTACAGGCGAGTAGAAACAGGCCTGCCCTCTCCTCCCGGAGCCACAGGAGGTGGCAGTCCCAAGCCGGTCCCAGGAGACCAGGGCTCGCTTCCCCAGTCTGCAGGCTTTCCAGACTTCCCTGCTCCCAGCTGTCAGTTAGTGAAGGATCCTGCGATTTGCTAAGCTCCATAATTGTCTGAGTTTGGCATAGCAGGAAATGTTATTAATAGTCAGAAAATTATCTGAATGTCTCCCCTGGGGTGGGGGATAGCTTGGAGGGAGAGTAGTAGAAAAAATCCAGCTAGGGTCTGGGATGCAGCTTGCTCTCGCTGGTGGGCTGCAGCAGTCCCGAGGGACACAGACATTTAGGACCCAGATGGTGCCCTGTTGGGGGCGGGGCTTGTCCTGCAGAACTGGAGGTAGGATGGCGGCCGGAAGCTTGCTCTGGGTCGCTGCAGTGTTTGCTCGTCCGTCTGGGTGGCTACCTGGGGACACTGTAGTTCTCAGTATTTCTGCAACCTCACTGTCCCACTCCCCGAGGAGTTCTGGTGGAATACCGTTTGTTCGAGAGGAGGCCCAGGACGTAGCAGATGGCGGTATGACCCCTGGTGAGAGTGCGGAGGCTCTTCCCCTGTGACTCTGTCTCCACCAAACATGCCCAGCTGCTCTGGCCCCCCCACCTGCCTGGAGGTGTGCAGTGTCAGCATCAGCATGGGCATGACTTGCTTTGAGAAGTGTGGCACACTTTCCTTCACCGTCCTCTTCCTCCTTTATCGAAGTCCCCTTTTCTTCCTAAGTTTCCAGACACTCCCGCTAAAATGCTGATTCCTCTTTGAAGGGTGAGTCTCCTTCCTTCCTGGATTGGGGGCCTTGGTAGGAAGGGCCACGCGGGGAAGGGAAGGGAGCCTCCCCAGAGAGCCCTTCTCCTGTCCCCTCGCATCACGTGTGCCTGGCCGCGTGGGTAGCTGAGTCATCGTCTGCCAGCAGCAGAGTCTGAGGTGTGAAGTGCAGGGTTCTCCTCTTCCTGGGCTGGGGGCAGGGGGGGGTGGCGCGGGGGGAGCTCTGCCGGCCTCCTGAGAGGGGGAACAGGCACGTCCACGGTCTCTCGTTCTATGTGAGCAATGCCCCGACCTCTCCAGTGCGTGGGATTATCCCAGGTGAGAAATCCCAGCCTTCAAGAGGCAGGATAATGGTGATGACCACGATGGGATAATAATCGTGGTAATTACTCTAATAATCCCTTGGGATGTAGATCGTGTCTTTCAAAGCACTTTCATACTTGTGATCTCAAATAACCTCAACCTACTTCTGGTGGAGAGATCGGTGAGCCAGCCAGCAGTTGCTGCTTAGGGAAACTGAGGCACTGAACTCATGCCTTTTGCTCTGGTCCCTTTTCTTTAGCTACATGAGTCCTAGAAAAATGAATCTTTTCTGTGATCACCTAATTATTTTGAGTTGCTGTCCTGTCCCTGAGAGTGAAGCAAACACCCACACACACTCATGCACACACAGACACATACGAAGACTTGCAAACACACACACAGCTACACATGGACACACAGACACAGATGCACATCTGTGGCCTCCAACCCCCACACGGCTTGGAGAGCTGCATGGGCTGAAGGCATCAGGGAGGAGGCAGATCTGAGGAGCACATCACAGGGGAGGACTTTCTTTAGAAGAAACTGCTCTGTGCCACGGTGCGGGGCGACTGGCGTTCGTGTGGCAGATGCATGCTGGCAGCTCCCTGCGGTAGGTGATTATGAAAGCAGGGGTGGGCGAGGGGAATTTTCCCAGTCCCTCCTCCAACACCAGCTCTGCCCACCCCAGCGTGGCACTCTGGGGTCACTTTAAAAGGGAGAGAATTAGGCCCTGAAAGGCTAAAACCAGGGCAGAAGCCGTGGGTGCTCACTGCTCGCGGAGTCCTGCGACTCCAGTTACTCAGCGTGTCTCTGCTTAGTCATTCCAGGGAGAGAGAATTCGGGGTTGGGGGAGAGGGGCAGAAAGAAATCGCTTTGTACCATGGAAGAAGAAGAAGAAGAAAAAGAAGAAGGAAGAAAAAACTCCACCAGCCCGTTTGGCGTTAGTTCAGAAAGCTCTCCAACTCACACATCTGGTTCTTATATTTCAAAGTTAATTAGTCATATTGAGGCTGTCTGAAGATAAATTTATCATCCATAAAAAACACAAACAGTTTGAAAAATGAAAGGAAGTGAGGTGACATGGCTTGACGTTTAAATAAATCATTTTAACATGATTAAAAAACTTGTCCTGTCTGACACCCAGCACTTGGGTACTTTGTAAAGACTTTTTTGACAAAGACGAGTCCCTGTTTGGTATACAAAAGCCCCTGCCATTCAATTACTCAGAATAACCTTTGGCCAGTTGCATTTCTGAGCCACTACCAGGGTGTACAGCCTGCAGCCAGCCCCGGTCTCTGCAGTGGTGGCGGGAGCCTGGGGGGAGTCAGTGATTGTCCCAGGGAAAAAACTGGGGATAAAACATTAAGAGGTTTGGGCAACTAGAGGGTTTTTCTGGGAGAGAAGTGAGCATCCACAAAGTTCCTAATCCTGCTCTCTCTGGGAGGTGGTTGGTTGAGCAGGAAATCCGGCCCCGGCCCAAAGAGGAAAGATCTTCTTCAAATGTCTGGGCAAAAACTTCCAAGTGTCAGATGTGTCCTGTTGCTGACACCTCCCAGGGCATGGATGGCAGTTTGAACTCCGGGGCTGATGGGATTAAGAGCCCGACTCCCTTTAGCCCAGCGATAGTGGCAGCGGCCAGATGGGGAGGTAAAAATGTAAATAACGGTGAACTTTGATGGTTGGTTTGTTCTAGGAGCAGATGGGAATGACCTGGAATTTGGATCTACAAATTCAGACACAGCACTGCCCACTTGCCCTTCCCTGCCCCACTGGCCGTGCCAGCGTACCTCGTGTACTTTGTAAAGGTCACCGGCTCCTGTTTTATGTAATGACTGACAGCCGTCCCAGCCCAGCTCCGCAGTGTGAACAGACACCTTGAGTGGTGCTGGTGGTGGCAGGTGCAGGTGTTTCTGGATGTCACGGAAGAGGCTGGGGCTTTCCAGGGCTTTCCCCAAGTGTGTCTAAGGTTGACCGGCCCTTGGGAGATCCCCACGTGCCTTCTGGTTTGTCCTTTGGTTGTGTTCTCCACGCAGGGCAGGAGTGACATAATATAACATGAGCGTTTTCTCCCATTAGCAATTTGGTCTCATCAGTTTTGTTAATGGGATAACAAGAGGTGCCGGTTATGGTGCAAAAGTCTCATCATGTTGGTAATTTTCACTGTAACGTGTTAGCAATCTGTCACTGTTTGTTTCCAGCAATACTGGCGAGAGGCTGCTTACACCAGGGGCTCCAGTTTTCTCCCCACTCCACCAGACTGCTCTCCCTTTCCCTGGCTGGGTGGCTTCCCTGCTCTGATCCGTCTCTGTCCATCTGGCTGTGCCCTTGGCTTCCTGCCTCCCCGTGTTTGTTTCTCCCCCGCCCCATAACCTATCCCAGTGTTTGTATCAGAGGGAGAGGCCATCCCAGGGTGGCCTGCAGGGATGGAATTCCAGAGCTGCCAGCCCTAAGGTATCATCACCTCAACCTCCCCCTACCCCCGCCATGTTCATCAGCTGGAGAAACGAGGCCAGGAGAGCAGGAGAGGAGAAGGTACTCAAGGAACACCCAGGGTGCTCACTGTCAGTTTAACTGCACGTCAGGACTGGGCCCTGGTTTCATGATTTCAAATCCACTGTGTCTTCTACTGCACATGCAGTGGCATATGAAAAAATCAGTTGGTCCTAGAAGCAAATCAACCTTCTTACATATGGGACGACTCATCTGGGGAGCTGAAGGTCGTGGGCAACACAGACTCTCCTCACCGACTTAATGGGGCCGTAATCAGGACAGGCCCTCAAGCCAGGTGGTTTTCTGGGGTGAGTCATCCCACCAGCTGCGATGCCTCAGGCGCAGGGGCCTGCTCTGGGATTGAGAAGGGAATGCTCTCCTTAGCGAGTCCTGCCTGGCAGTGGGGGGGACGCGGCTTCCAGCCCCGGCTGGGGTCGCCAGCTGTCCAGCACAGAAGCCCTGGACAGAAATAGCCTTTCCTGCGCGGGTGAGATGCTCCTGCTGCAGCTCCGGGAGACCTTCACCTTGCCCTTGTGCGTTTGCTGGGGTAGCCAAGATCTCTTCCTCCCTGCAGCTGGTAACCTGAGGCTCGGAGGCTGAGAAGAGCCAGAGCCACCACCCCTGGCTCCACCCACCCGCTGTGCAAAGAGCCCAGATCTCGAGTCAGATGCATCTTAGCTCAGCGCCTTTGTGGCCACGTGGCCTTCCTTGCTGCGAACACTGTCCGCCTCCATTTCTTGTAAGACGGGGATCCCTCACAGTTTGCTCAAAGATTTGCTATGGGGAGTAGAGGAAATGTGTGTAAAGTACCCAGAATGTGCCACGACACATAGTGAGTCTCCCATAAGCTAAAAATTCAGCTTCCTACTCACTGTCCTGGCCAGGTGACCCAGATACTTACTGTGACCATCTTCTGGACTCATTTGTAGCCACTGTCAAGCTCACAGTGCAGGGTGACAGGGCGTGAGGGCCAGTGGCTGTCGGGAGAAGTGTTCCACTGGAAGGTCAAGGAGACTTTCCAAGGTGGAGGGTGTAGAGCGCAGATTAAGCATCTGTTGAGTGGAGGGAGGGAGCAGCTGGCCACTGAGTCACCAGTGATGTTGATGTTTAGGAGAAAGAATGAATATTCAGATGTCTGCGGCAGAGGAAAAAAAAAGGAAAGAAAAATGTTCTGACTTGGTGCTGGTGAGAGCTACCAGGCTTGAGCACATTCCCTCTGTCAAAACCTTCCCACTAATTGTCCAGAGCTTCCTTGATTGCTTTCTAATGAAACCGCCAGCCGACTTTGAAATCAAATCGCAGCGCCGTCTCGTCATGTCCTGCTGAATAATAAACATCGCTCGCAGGGGCAGCCGAGCTGCCGCGTTGGGGGGGGAAGGGGCCGGGGTGCTGCTCAGAGAGGTGGCTTCCTGGTCCCCAGGCACCCGCCAGAGGTGCAAGAGAACAGGTCCCTGGGCGGCTCAGCCTCTCTCCAGTTGTCCATAAGGCGCTTTGGCGGTGCGTGGTGCCTGCCTGGTGCCTCCTTTTCAGTTAATGAGTGTGGCGTGCATGTGTGTGTGTGTGTGTGTGTATGTGTGTGCGTGCGTGTGTGTGTGTGTGTGCATTCACAAACCCGCCCGTGTGACCCAGGTCTCTACTTAGATGGTGGGAGGCTGGGGGCAGGATCCCAGGCCAGTCCTTTTGCACCCCGCAGGTCTTGGTTTCCATCTCGCCCTTCCCAGCCCGGCCTGTGTTCACTGTGCACGTCACACCGTGCCTAGCACCTCTGTCGATGGGTGTCCGCAGCACACAGTCTGAGGGTCCCTCTCTCATTGCCCTGCTTTCTTCTTTCCCAACAGTGATCAGGCTCATAACCATCTCGCCAGGTGTTTGTTCCCTCTCTGGAGACTGCACGTGAGGCGAGGGCAGGACCTTTGCCACCCTGCCACCCTGCCATGCGAGGATGGCACAAGAGCCAGGCCACAGGTGCTTGCTCAAGACCTACCTGTTGGCTGCAGGAGGAAAACTGCGAAGAGTGGCCATTAATGACTTCCTCTGCCTGCCTCATAGGTTTTCTGTAAGGGTCAAATGACGGCAGCTGTGAAAGTAATTTGGAAAAGTGAAAAGAAAGATGCCAAGTGTGAGCTATTAATGTGACTCTCCTGTGGGAGGCAGAGGATAGGCCTTTGCCAAAGTGTCTCAGTAGCCTGGAGGTGAGGTTGGCAGCCACCAGACCTCTTCCAAGTGCCTCGCTCCCACTTGCACCAGGGTCCTTATGGCAAGACCTGCGATGGCAGAACAATTCAGTCATTGTGGTTCACAGTTATCGGGGTGACTACTGTGTGTCAGGAGCTGGGAGGCAGGGGTGCAAAATGCCTCCTGCAGCTGCTGACCCAGGCAACTCTCAATCCAGGAGGCAAGGCTGACTTGCAAGGTGACAGCTTTTAGGGTAGGGACTCCTGCCACAGGACAGGCAAGTGTGGTTACTGATGTTGCTGGAAGGAATGGTGAACCCTGAGAAGATGGGGAGGTGACAACAGGGCCACTGGGAAGATGGGGAGAAGTTTCCTAAGACCCTGTGTTTGTTCATCATTATTGACGGCCACACTTGACTTTTTAGGCAGTTTTTCCCGATCACCTCCAACATGCAATTTTAATCCCACAGCCATATAATTTATCTGTTTATGTACTGTGGCCCTTTGGGGAGCCCAACACCATTGCAATATCTAAGAGCTATTTTTATCCCTCAAGAACTGGCTTTTGTCGGGGTGGGGTGCTGTTGCCTCTTTGCGAATGCACACTGCGACCATATGCCTTTCTCCCTCTCAACCAACTCTGCAGGCCTCAGACAACTTCTCCTACAGGTGTGGTGGCTTCGTGTCCTTCTCTTCTATGTGCCACGACCAAGCATGCACCCCTGGGACAGACACAGCCAGAACTCAGAGTTCCAGGGGGTTCCCCAGGGCCCTGATGGCTTTCAGGGTGCTTCTGGCTCCCAGAGCTCCTTTTTCTGCTAGGGGATTTGGGAGGATTTACCCATCGTCACCTTCCCTGCTGCCCCAGGGTCCTGGTGTGTGGGCCTGGTGGAACATATGGATCCCACCCCCAGCACGTCGCACAGAGCTGGGACTCCACCGTCTCTTCCCAGTTGCCGTCTCTCCATCTGAGCAGCACCCTGAGCCCACCTGCCCTTGGACGTGGCCTCGCCCAGGACTGACGCCCGCTAAGATACATGCTTCCTGCGTGCGGCTCTTATCTCTAGCTTGTCAGCTTCCTGAAGGCAGGGGCCGTGCCTCTGGCTCTTTTCCCTGTTTCTCCCTCTGTCTAAACCAGAGTTCAGTAAGTCCTTGTAGGTTGTTGGGCAGATATTTTTTGCCTTCTCAGTATGACCAGGGAAAGCAGGAATTGTGTCTTTGGCAAATCTTCCCATTGAGTTCAAGGCACCGGGTAGGGGCTTAAAAAAAATGTTCCTCGAAGTGGAGAGTATTTTGCTTTCTGTTTGTGCCATCTAAAAAATGCAATTCACTCCAGCCCTGACATCTTGGAGCTTCACTTTCAGAGTCCATTGGCTCCAAAGATTTGAATTCATGACAGGCCTTCTGAGCTCACGTGTTCTCAGGAGCGGAGTGAGACACCTGCCAGGGGTCACATTCTGTCCAACCGCCCTGGGCAGTCTCAAGTCTTCGTTCTGCTGGGAAACCAACTGTAGTCAAATAAGCAGCACCCTTGGTTCCGTGTCGGGCAGCAGCCTCTGCTTGGGCTGGATCCGCAGAGACATGTAGATGTTCTGTTTTGTAAATTACCTGAGAAATTACATCCCTGTCATATTTGAACACTCTGGAATAGGAAGGAATTATTTTATTCCCCCGCTCAAACGTTTGAAGCTAACAAAATGTTTTCGAGCAATTTCTTGCCTACCAGAATTGGTGAAACTTCAAGTGTCTTTTCAGAACCTTTCGCAGAAAAGTAATTGTGTAATTAGCTATAAATTAGTAAAAATTATGCTAATTACTTCCAGGTGTGACATATTTTGTGCTTAAAAACAGGGAAGAGAAATAAAAGGGGCTGTCAGTGTGGTTCCCGAGTGAGGGTGAGCCCAGGCAGCCTGTCAGGCTGATGTACACGTTTACTTAATATTATTTTTTTTTAATTATGTAATTTCGGAATAAGTACAAACAGATCTGGGAACAAAAGTACAACAGACAAAACCCAGGAGTGGTTCTCTTTCTTGTATGTGCTTAATTAAAAGGAACCGAAAGAAAGCAGGAGATTTTTCAGGACTCTTCTTTTCAGGTCTGGAACGGGGTGAGCTGGAGTGGCGGGGTGGGGGACGTTGGTGCTGGGAGGTCTCCGGGCTTCAGGGCTCCGGAAGGCAGTGGGGTTCCCTGGCCTCTGGGGGTTTGAGCTCTCTGCATGCTTCCTGCTCTGCTTCGGTTACCGCTGTTAAGGTCCTGTGCGTTGGGGCCAAGGAATGGCCGTGTCAGGTGATAAGGGTGGTGTCTCTGGGGGTTCATTTGCATAGAGCTCTTTGCTTGGCACAGTGCTTCATTGTACTGGCATTTAATGTGTGTACGGTTGGTATTGTGGCCTTCACAGTGTCCACAAAAGCCAGAAGAACCGTATTCTCCTTGGATGGGGTAAAGGCGGAAAGGCTGAGAAGATGGGGTCCTCTTCTTCCCTCCCTCCTTCCTCCTTCTTCCTTCCTTCCTTCCTTCCTCTCCTTCCTCCTTTCTGCTTCTCCTTCTTGCCTGCCACCTTCCCTCCTCCTTTTTAAATCCATTCCACAATGCTGGCTACCATCTGCACCCGTGAGCAGCAGTGGCAGCTGTGAGCCAGTCAGTCTACCTGCAGGCCACATGCGTTGGGTCCTGTGGTGGGTGCTGGGCAGACAAAGGCAATGTCATGGTGAAGGTCATAGGTGGTGGGATGGCCCTGAGGAACAAATTTGATGGAGTGTGAGTGATACTTCAATGACAGTGACCCTAGGTCTTGGGTTTTCTAAGGAGAGTCCCATTTTCAAGTGATTTGTCCCACTGTCTTCCCATAGGTACGTCTGTGGTCGTGAAACGGTGCGTCCTGCGCTTTGGTTTGGAGAACCCTGACCTGGAGCTGTGACGGAGGAACGTGAAGGTGCTGCAGCAGGATGAAGGCCACTGTCACCAAGGACAGGCACTGGAGCTGGGGACTCCAGGGCAAGTGGATGTTTTCCAGGTGGAGCAGGAGGGGAAGAGAATCCTTTTAGTAGAGGAGATGCCAGAGAAGGGCTCTGGAGGATGACTCAGAGCTCACTAGAGGTTACTGGGAGAGGAGTTCCTGGGAGGGGAACAGCATGGGCAAAGGCACAGAGGCTTTAAATGGCGTGATGTGTTTGGGGAACTGTAACTAGCTTAGTGTGGCTGGAGTGAGGAGAGGAGTGGGGAAGGACGCTGGGACCAGGGACCTGTGGACCACACCAAAGAGGCTGGGCTTTAGCGTAAAGGGAAAGTGCTGTAAAATTTAAGCATGGGTGGGTGCATGCACATCCGTGTGTGTGTGTGTGTGTGTGTGTGTGTGTGTTTGCATGTCAGTGAGATTGGCAGAGCCAAGGTCTCTCTGACTATACTGCTCAAGCTATTTGACCTTCTCCAAGGAGAGCTGGTTAATATGCTCAAGAAGAGAAATTTCAGCCCTGAGGGGTCAGCTGAAAGGCTGGCGCAGAGATCCCGCAGCCTCCCAAGTAGGGCAGGGCAGGGAACCCCATTGCTTGGGGAGAACTCCTTGGAGGGATGTCTTGACAGTGGTTTTCTGACCTCTGCCCGACACCCTGTAGCCGCCACTCACCACCCACATGGCACACAATCTCTCAAAGCCTTTGTCCCTGCAGATTTAATTCTCAAGGGGCAGCTGACCCCAGAGCAGTCTCCCCCAACAAGGGTGACAGCTTGAGAGGACAAGGAGTAGAAAGCAGACCTGTGTTTCTCGCTGCTGTTGATATCCTCCACAACCTTCTTAAAAGTTTCTGGCTTTCTGATCTCCAGATTTTAAAAAAAGGTCACTGGGATATCTTTTTAAAATAAAAAAATAGAGAAATATTAAGGAAGCATGGGAAAAACAAAATAAACCAGACCAATATAACAACAACACAAACAACATCAAACCCAAAAGGCACCCTCAGACGGAGAGACAGGAAGGCCAGACTCTGGTCCATCTGACTGCACTGGAGATACTCTGCTGTCCAGGCATCAGATGCTGCACTTTTTTTTAAGACAGAGTCTGTCACCCTGGCTAGAGAGTGTAGTGGTGTCATCATAGATCACTGCAACCTCAAACTCCCAGGCTCAAGTGATCCTCTTGCCTAAGCCTCCCGAGTAGCTGGGACTATGGGTGCACACCACCATGCTTGGCTAATTTTCTTCTATTTTTTGTAGAGACTTGCTCAGGCTGGTGTCGAATTCCTGGTCTCAAGCCATCCTTTCACCTTGGCCTCCCCGAGTGCTGGGATTACAGGTGTGAACCACCTCGCCCCAATTCTGCATTTTTAAAACAAGTGGATTGAGCTCATTTGTCTCAAAGCACTTTCCAGGTCTGATCTGAAACATTTATATTTTTATTTTTGGTAGCAGCATGAAAAAAATACCTTTACCCCTAGTCTACAGAGGAATTAGGGGTGGGGCTGTGTAGCCTTCTGGCTGGAGAGGGGCCTCCTTGGAGCCACCTTTCTGCTCCCATTCCTGAAACACAGGTTTATCCCCACCCCTCCCTGAGGGAGAGAGTCCCATGTATCTAGGCCTTTCCTGTGAGATTTCCCCCTTATTGAAGCTCTTAGAGCCCTGATGGCATTAGATATGCCACTTAGCCATCTGGGTGTGGCTTTTCCGGGGGGCAAAGGATTAGACCACGATCCAGCCTTTTTTAAAAAAAGAAGTATCCCCAAGCTTTGTGCTTTAGGCTTTTCTCATCTGTCTAGTGGGCCTTAGACGCTACTTGTAGTAGGAAAGAGGAATGATTTCAACTACCTTGACCTTTTCTCCTAGATTCTTTCCTGTGGGAAGTTTGGTTACGAATTTATCTCAAAGGTCGGCTTTGCTCTGGGTCTGGGAAAGCACCGTGAGAGTGACTAGAAAGGGCTCAGTAGTCATCGCCCACAGCTGAACTTAGCTGTTGGACCAAAGCCCTGTGAACTCCAGCCAGTGCCTGGCAGCTCCCTTTCCATCTAAATAAAGGGCATCAGCTGGTTGGCACGGAGTTTCGCCCCGACCAGGTGAGAGATCTCTATACACACGCTCGTGTGTGTGCATGTGTGTGTGTGCGTGTGCATGTGTGTGCACATGTGCTGAGTACTGCTGCTAGCATGCTGGTGTAGAAGGTGATGGTGTTGGTGTGTGTTAATTTATTCTTCCTTTTACCCAGCATGGCTTCCAAGTTCAATGATAATGTTAAGTATCTACCATGTGTCTAGCATTATTCACAGCACCAGTGGGGGGTGGTTTACAAAATTAGAAGGTGCGGTTCTCCCTTGAGAGATATTTGCAGTATTATAAAAGAGACAGGAGCTATATGCATTCAGGAAACATTCATCACTGTCCGATGACGAGGCTCAGAGAGGTTAAATAATTTTCCTGAAGTCACACAGCTACTCCAGGCTCCAAGTCCTATGTTCTCACACATGAAACACTTAAAGAATGATATGCTTGGTGTGGGGCACTAGGAGCCGTGGGACGGCTGAGCAGCCAAGGCCGTGGACTAATCCCTATCAGCCTGCAGGGAGGAAAGAGTCGGGTTGGGGGTGGGGAGGCCGGCAGGGAGGGAGCACGCAGCAGCCAGGGCAGGTCGGGCTCCAGCAGGATGAGGTCTGGAGATGGGGGTCTGTCCCGATACCCTCTCTCCTCTTCTGCCCTCAGCTTGGCTCACTCCTTTCCATCTAAATAAAGTACCAGTTCTCCCGGGTCATTTCCCTCCCTATTCTAGTTCAGTGTATTTCAAACTTAGACCACAACTCATAGCAAGAAATATATTTTCCAGCAGGGTATGGTGGCTCACGCCTGTAATCCCAGCACTTTGGGAAGCCAGGTGGGAAGATCGCTTGAGCCCAGGAGTTTGAGATCAGCCTGGGGAACATAGCAAGACCTCCATTTCTACAAAAAATAGAAAAATTAGCAGGGCCTGGTGCCACATGCCTGCAGTCTCAGCAGGCTGAGGCAAGAGGGTCACTTGAGCACAGGAGTTTGAGTCTGCAGTTAGCTATGATGATGCCACCACACTTTAGCCTGGGCAACAGAGTGAGACACTGTCTCAAAAAAAAAAAAAATGTTTTCCATTGTGGCCCAGTACACACGTATCAGTATCTGTGTGTGCGTACGTGTGTTTTTTTGTGGGTATGGGTGTGTATTTACTTACCTTTGGTACATCTGATACGATCTGATAATATTTTCTATTATGTTCTATTACACAATTAAAAATTCAGATAATGACACACCCAATGGAGGTATAACTTTCAATCCGAAAAACTGCGTAGATCCCGCGGTGTCCTAGCTCGCAGACAGGGAAAATCCTTCCGCACTCAAAACCCCACAGGAGGAAGGGTGATGCCTTCTGCTGCTCTGCCAGCGTGCGGAACCCTCTCCCCTCTCCCTGGAGCTCCTGGCACCTCCCTGGGATCTTAGCCCCTCCTACTGTGGGTTTAATTACATTTTCATGCATTTGAATTTTCTCTGCCCCACAAGAGGGATTACGAATTCCTTGCAGAGAAAGCACGTTCCTGGGAGGATACACAACAACACATGGAAGATAGTAAGAAGACAGGGAGCTCATTTTTCTGGCTGTTCTGAGGCTCAGCCCCATGTTTTTTTCCCGAGTAGGTGCTCAACAAGTATTTGATTGAATAATTGGTGGAGATCTCCGGAGGTTGTGAGAATTTTCAGAGGGCTGAACATCAGTCACCTCGGCATTGCTGGCGTACCAGGCCTGTTGATGGGGCTGGCCTTCCACGGTCCCCCAGCAAGCTCTTGCCTTATCTTGTCACTCTTCTCTGACTCAGCCTCACACTTCTGGGGCTGACCCCTATTGCCTTGCCCTGAAGGGAGCTAACTGGGATGATGGTGAGTCCAGCAAGACCCACACTCTGGCCGTACCTGCCCCTGAGCTAGACACGGAACCTCCCTCACGTCCTCGGCCCACACGGTGGGGAAAACACTGGACTCCGAGTCAGAACACCTCACTCCAAGAGTCCCCTTAACCAGTTGAACGACTTTGGGGAAATGGCCTTGTCTCTTGGAGCCCCATTTCTGTTCATGGGACACCTGCTGGGCTTGCAGAAAGCATCACCTGCATAACACATAACGCTACCTGCAGGGCAGTGTGATAATCCCCACTTAACACGTGCAACTTACCTTTCTATCGCAGCAGCTTCCTCTCCTTGTCTGTTCACAGCTGTGTGAATTGTTTTATCATCAGCCCCAATTTAATAAGCGAACGGAGATTTAGTTATCCAAGATTCCTTCGCTCATGAGTGGTGGAGTTAGAATTCAAACTCAGTTTTCTTTCTCCAAAGTCTATATTCTTATGATTGTCATTATTTCATGTAATTATACCAGCCTATTAAGTTAATGATGATTTTCTACAGCCCCTGGGGTGTTCTTAGGGGAGAGAGTTTCTGCTGACACAGGGAGGGTGAATTAACAGCGAGGCTGGGGAGGCGGTATGGGAATACGAGGGAAAGGAAAGGGCAGGAGAGGGTATGAGTGAGGGCTAAGTTGGGAAATCACGTAGGGCTCATTGTTGAAGGATTCCTGGGTTGTCGCGCTGCGGCTTCAGCGCCTGGGTCTCCAGGCAGCCGTCAGATACGCCGTCGGTGGTTTTAATCAACGGCCCAACCAACCGATATTTACCTGGGGATTTAGAAACTGATGCAGAGGTCTCACTGTTGGAAGGCACTTGGCGCTGGGGTCAATTTCCACGGCCACAGCATCCCAGCCCTCCAGCCCTCGAGAGGTGGGTGATGGTCTTTGGAGAGTTTTGAGCACTCGTGGTTTCCCTCACTTTGCCATGTTAATGAGGAAGGGACGAGGGTGGTGTCAGGGCTGGTTAGGGTGGGACCCTCTTCCTCTGCCGACTCAGCCTCTCCAGTGGGAGGAGCCAGTCAAAGGCGACTTCAGTTCCTTGGGTGGGTTTCCAACCTGGTCTTTAAAAGCTCTTTAACACTCTTAGGCCTCTCGCCCCTGCGCAGCCGTCCTCTGGGGCGGGTTCTAGCTCCCGTTTTAGACACGAGGAGAATCCAGCACCCGCACGGTATCCTGAAGCCAGGTTTGGATCTGAGACTTTTGGTGCCAGAGCCCCCGTGATGTTTCTGCTTTCCTTCAGGTGCCCCAGCTCTTGAAGCAAAGACCAGGTAAGCGTGAAATGTGAGTTTCTCAAGAAGTCTTGTATGGCCAGCGAGGCCCCTACAGAGGACCTCAACGTCCGGGGCTGCAGGCTCCTTGAGGGCAGGTCTGTGTTGAAGCTTTGGGTTTCCTATTGTCAGTTATTCCCAACAGGTGGGGTGTGGTGACCTGCAAAAGTATTGTCAAAAACTCTAAAAGGAATACGGGGGTCTGCAAAAGCAATTCAAATAATTTGAAAAGTCTCCTGTTTCCTACCTACTCTTTAGCGGTAGTTACTATCAACAGTCCTTTGTGTTTCTTCCAGACATTTTAAATGTCCATATGCTGTCCATGTGTGTATGCCTGTTACATGCAAAATACTTTTGAGCATAAACAGGAGCGTATATACATATATTAATAATATTGCAGCTTGCTTTTCATCTAACATCATTTTATGGGCATGCATTCATGTTAGTACCAACAGTTCTCCCTCACTCTTTTTAATGCGTGCATAGTATTAATATTTCATTTTATGGATGAACTAGTTTATTTAACTGATTACCTACTGATGGACACTTAGGTTGATTCCAGCTTTTTTTTCTATTACAAACAGTGCTTCAGTGAGCATCCCAGTACAGTTGGATAAATTCATACAAATGAAATTTCTGGCATGCAGGATTTGTGCATTTGCAATTTTGATCAATATTGCCACATTGCTCTCCAAAGAGGTTGTCCTCATTTACATCATCAATCCAAACATTGTTCTGTGCATGTATGTGATCAGTAAACGCTATGGAAATTGGTCCTGACAGTTTATTCAATTAGGAGTGTGATTCAACTCTCCACTCTACTCGGGTGACTCCATCAGGTTCTGGGGTATGTGATTTAAATCCCTTCTCTGGTCTTACTGGCTATGGGGATTGTGGGGAGCTTGTTTGACTTCTTTGGGGCACAATTTCTTCAAGGAGAAACCACACCTCTCTTCAACAGTAGAGTTAGGACTCTAAGGAATGTTTGTTGAACTTCTTGCCCCAGTGCCTGGCACATAGTAGGTGCTCAATGCATGCTAACGTCAGCCCCTCCTTGCCCAGGAGTGCTCAGCTCCTGCCATCTGGTCTTATTGAGAGGACTGCATGGTTTCCCAAAGGACTCAGAGGACAACTGAGGCACAGGTTATTAATGGTCTGGCTGACTGCGTAGTGGCAGAATAAAAACTCTTAATTTTGTAGACTCTAATTCTCTTCAGGGCAATGACTTTGTTTTCTTATTTGTCTGTGCCAAGCCCAGTGTCTGCGATGTAGCAGGTGCAGTTAGATGGTCTCAGAGGAGGGGAGTGAGGGTTGTGACCAGGGAACCGGTGTGGAGGCAGAGTGTCATGTTTTAGAATCCACACGCATCAGGAGACATACGCGAGGCCTCTCACTTCTTCCTATTTAGAGACTTTCAGACAGAGGCCTTGATGGGAGTTGGGGGAAGGCAGAAAATAAAAACAGTCTGGGCATAGAGAGCTCCCTTTAGAAGTTGCCTTTGGGATGAGGCAAAGCTGGGAGGGCAGCTGGAAGCTGCGTGGGAAGGTGTATGCGGGCTGGAGTCGGGGCACTGGCCTGAGCGGACACTTGGCCCCTCTCCTGTTGGACCTGGTGCCTCTTGTTTCTGGGGCACACTGCCTACTCTTCTGGTCTTTTCTCCCTCTATGTTTGGAAACAGAGGGTCCCTCCTTCTCCCCCAAGGGTCACCCTCCCTGCCCTGCCTGGCCACTTTACAGGCGTCTGGCGTCAGGAATTCCATCTGGAAGTCTGGGTCCTGAAGCCCAGGGCTGGGCGGGCTGGGCTGGCTGGGCACAGGCATCGTGGGAGGGGAGGAAGCAGGGATGTGTCCTGGGCATGGCAGTGAGTTGGGGACAGGGCCAGGTGACTTGAGCGTAATCTGGCTTGATCTCTGACTTCTCAGGCCTTCAGGCCTTTGGGCCTCAGCCTTTCCTTCTGTTCAATGTAGTCAGACCCACCCTTGTTCCGGCACGATGGAGCTACCAGGACAGCTGGGCAGCTCGATGCCTGATACCAAAGCAAGAGAACTTGCAGGAAGGAAGTCCCTCCTCCACCAGAAGTTCAAGATGGTGTTGTTGCATCATGCCTCTTATGGGGCCTCCGGGCTTGGGAAAATGTGCTGAAATGGTAATATTCCACACGGAGGTTGGGGCCTCCTGCCTGCCTGCACCCAGTTTATCCACAGAGGGCTACGTCTGATTCCTCATTTATGAAATGGAGTAAGAACAGCACCTCATTAGGTTGTGAGAGGATTCTATATTATTATTACCTTTGGCTCTACATGAAGATTCCATTTCAAGGCAGACAGACCTTAATTGGCCTACACTCAAGTAGGCTATAGATTATAGTATGCTACATGCCATGCTATATGCTACACTAAATGCTATTCTCTATATGCTATATACTATAGACGATGTTATATGCTAAAGTAAATGCTATGTTATATATGCTATATGCAATAGCCTATGCTATATGCTATAGTGTATGCTGTGCTATATATGCTATATATTATAGACCATGTTATATGCTATAGTATATGCTGTGCTATCTGTGCTATATGCTATAGACTATGCTATATGCTACGGTAAATGCTATGCTATATATGCTATATGCTATACTTCGTGCTATATGCTACAGTAAGTGCCCTGCTATATATACTATATGCTATAGACCATGCTATATGTTATAATATGTTATGTCCTCTATGCTATATGCTATAAACTATGCTATATGCTATAGTAAATGCTATGCTATATATGCCACAGACCATGCTATATGCTACAGTAAATGCAGTGTTATCTATGCTATAGACTATGTTATAGTATATGCTCTGCCATGTATGCTATATACTAGTATAGACCATGTTATAGCTATAGTAAATCCTATGATATCTATGCTATATACTATAGACCATGTTATATGCTACAGTATATGCTATGCTATCTATGCTATATGCTACAGACTATGCTCTATGCTATAGTGTACACTATGCTATATATGCTGTGTGCTATAGACCATGTTATATACTGTAATATAGTAGTATAGACCATGTTATAGCTACAGTAAATGCTATGCTATCTATGCTATATGCTATAGACTATGCTATATGCTGTAGACTTTGATAGACTATGGAAATCCCTCTGTCGGCAGTGAGGAAGCTTCAGGAAAGGAAAGGTCTCTTTGGGTGGTAGTAGGTTTTTCTAAGCTGTATTCCTTCTGTTCTAGCCCACTGCATTCCATTCTATGGCATCAATGCCATTCAATATGCTTTCCATGAGCACTTAGTGGACCGAGTCAGAAAATCCAGTGACTTTCTCTGGCTCAGCCTGAATCCTAGAGCAAGAAACAGTGACAGAAAAGGCAAATCAGAGTCAAGGTCCTGCCAAAGAGGTTCACGGAAAGAGTAATAACCTCTGAGCTCTGGCTTCTAACTCCAGCACTCTCTGGCCGTGGACCAAAGGCCCAGGCCCAGAGCTGACGAGAGTGTGGTCTCTAAGCAACGTGTTCATGTTGGTTTGACTCTGAGATGAAAGTGGAGACACAGATTCCACTCCTGGGCAGCTGGGTTCCACTCGGGCCTTGGACATTGGAGAGAGATGAGGTTAATTGTTCCCTGTCTGGCTTGGCCTGGGTCCTTTTATTCCTACCTCCACTGTACTTGAAAAAAAGATCCAGGGCTTATGCAGGGAACAAATTAGCAGATTTATTAACCAGACCCTATCCGTGGTCTGTTGTGAAGGAGTGAAGACCCCCGTGGTTTGGATGTTGGTGTCAGCACTATCAAGTGTTGATTGAGTTTTGGTCCCAGCAGTAAAAAGCATGTGTGAAATTCAAATACAGACTTTCAAACCCTTAAGCACTTCCTGAGAGTCTCAGTGACTTTAATAAGGGAAGGACATCTCTTTGATGGCAAATGATTCTTTCACAGTGCAAGCACAAATTGGATCATAGTTAATGAATTTGATCTATGTTCTTCCTTGCCATGGATAGGAGCTGGCGTTTAGTGTCTGTTTATCTACGTCTCCATAACTTCATATTCTCCTCTACAAGGGGGTGTGGGGGAGGCTGCCTTATGCAAATGAAAGGTTATATATTTGTAAGTTCTTCTGTAGCTTGGTGACCGGTTTGGAGCACATCATTTTTCTCTCTTTCCTTCTCTTCTTCCCTCCTTCCCTCCCTCTTTCCCTCCTTCTATTACCAATTTTGCAAACTCTGGCACACATGAGGGCTTCCTAGAGCTGCTTGGCCATTGCTTAAAGGCTAGAGTCTTTTGGTATACGGTGGAAGGAGGAACACATTGCTTGACTTGGTCTAAGTGTGTTCTCTCACTGTCCTTTATTCTTGACCCTGCTTTTCTTAGCATCTCTCCTCTTTGACTCCTCCTTTCCTTATGGAAGAGGAAAGATGGTGGTTGCACTGAAGCCCAAAGAAGGTATTGAGGACGTATACTAAGTCTTCCTGGTGCCGAAGAAGCTAGGAGAGCCACATGCAATCTGATTCCCATCCTTCCTTCATTCAGCAGATGTTCATGGAGTGATCATTGTGGCCTGACGTTACCCCCAACACTAGGAATAGGACGACCTGCGAGGGAAGTTCCTTCTCTGTAGAAGCGGTTGAATCCACCCTCATCTTTCATTCATCACCCCTGCTCCACCCTTTGCTGGCGTGGTCCACTTTCTCTCCTCCCCACTTCATTGGCTTCGAGACATCCCAAAGATTCACTCATTTCCAGGATGGACACACATGCCCCAAACTCAGCCTTCTTTGTATATGGCCAAAGCTACAGAGTTGTTCCTGGGGAGAGTAAGTTTCCTTCCTCGCAGATGTAAGGAGAAGGTGTTTTCTGAAGTTACCAAGTCAACAGTGGCTGCACATGCGTGTTGGTTTCCAGTCCGGGTGGCAGGGAAGAGCGGGGGCTACCACGTTGCCTCCCTGCAAGAGGCACATATCATCTAGTTGGATAGAGAATGGATGGGTGGGTTTCCTGTACCCTAGGGAGGCCTCAAAGCCAGGACTACCCGCTATCGAGACAGGCAGGGGTCAGTCTCACAGGCCGGACTCTCCCCGGGAAGACTGGCAAGGAAAGGCCTTTCTAACTCCCATCACGGAGCAGGAAGTGATTGTGGAGGTCAACTCAGTCACAGAGGGCTTGGTCCCTAGCGGAGGCCTGGCCATGTGGGCTTGGTACCTAAGGCTGAAGTGAGGTTAAGCCTGCAGGAGGAGGCCAGGGCCTTACTGTAGGGCTGGGAGCCCGGTGTCCCTGTATACAGGACTGTCGAGGAGAAGCTGAAATAGTGAAGTGCTTCCGGAATCTCAGTCTGGTGCCCTTTGGACAGGAGCTGGGGACGGGGGCAGTGGGTGCATGGTTAGCTGGGCTGGGGCTCAAGGGTGATTCTACTCCAATAGTCAAATGTCTCTGTCTGAGCTGGCTTCTGCTGTCCATTTCTTAGATTCCCAAAGCACCAGCTGACGCAGGCTGTGTGTGCCCGGGCTGCTCAGTGTGCCCATTCGGGAGGCCCCGTGGCTGGCCCGGTTCCTCTGCACAGATCCCTTTTGGGGCTCACTAACTCTGGGGAGGCGGGATGAGGAAGGTGGACCTCTGGTCGCCTCGGGCACCAGGCCACCCCAGGGCTGTGTGCCCTCCTCGGGCTGCGGGACTCGCTCCCTTCTCACTGCCAGTGTGACAGGCTGGGAAGGAGCAGATGGTGGGCGGCCCGTCTGGTGGCGGTGACAGACCTGGTACCGCGCCCCTGACAGGCTGCCTGTTAATTGGGAGGCAGGAGGGAGATGGCTGCGGAGGTTTGCTGGGGCCCCGGGCTGCTCAGTGTGCAGAACTCACACCCTTCGTCAGAGCAGTCAGCCCCCCGGCGAGCAGGGCCTGGCTGGGGCCTCCCGTATTTGGACTTTTATGTTTTTTTTTTTTCCTCGAGAAAAGAGGAGTGGAAGAAAGCAGCCTGTCATTGGGCCATGGGAGGTTACTGCTTGTCAGTGGAGGTGTGGGCTGGGGCCTAGAGGAGAAGCCCTGCTAACGTGTGTCTTTCGCGGATGAGGGGAGAGACTTCTGCCCTCTTCAGGGCCCCCTGGCCGGGGAGGTTCCCCTGGGAGTATGGGAGCCACCCCTTTGCCCATGTGGCACAGACGCTAGAAGAAGGCAGGGGGGATGCACTGAGGTCTGGTTTAGGGTTTGTCTTCCCTGCTCACTCCTCTACACACACACACACACACACACGCACACACATGTGTGCACGCGTGACTCTCAGAATCACAGGACGTCAGGGCCCGAGGGCCCTCGGCCTCACCTCTGACAGCTTTCTCATGGGCACCTGGGCCACAGAAGGGAGGCTACCTGCTGAGAGTCCCACTTCCAGCCAGAGGTAGGCTTGGCTGTACCCCAAATCCTAAGCTGGGGCTTAGAATGGTGTCTGGGATTCCGAGGGTGCTTTTTCTATTTCTTTCTTCCCCAGCCAATACCATTTCGGCCCACAGATGTGACTGAAATCCCGTACTTAGAGATTTATTCATTTCGACTCGAGCTTCGCTCACAATTATACGGCAGAGGCTCCTGGGAGGGTTTATATGTTAAGCTCTGTCAGTAATTTCTCCCTTAGCAAGAATGAGGCAGATAAAGACGTTGGGTTTCTGGGTGTACGTGTGTGTTTGGGGGTCTGGGGCCACATCGCCACGGCGCCAACAGAACCGAAAGGGGAGTCTCAGGCCTTCCCGCCAATTTCAGCTACACTGGAGTTTAACCCCAGCAAGCCTGGGCTTCTCACCCCGCGGGCAGGTGAGGCGTCTGCGGCAGGCCTGTCCCCGCCAGGAGCCCCGCGCCCCCTGCCACTGCCTCTTCCCGCAGTCTGTGTGACAGAATGGGACCTGCGGGAAAGCGGCACGTCAGCACCCAGCCCGGGTTTGCACACCGGCAGCTAATTAAAGCCAGGGAGGTAATTTATTGCTGAGGGAGAGTGTGCAGGAGGTTTGGCTAAGTTGAAATGGCCCCCAAAGAGTTATGGAAAGCTAAAGTGGGTTTTCAGAAGCAAAAGTTAATTGCTCTTCACTTAGCATTTCGGTGTCACGTGGCTCTGAGCTACACACACACACACACACACACACACACACACGCACGCACACGCACGCGCGCACGCGCGGAGTGGGAGCCTCCACCCAGACGCGCCGCTGAGGGGCGTGCTGGATCCTGGAGGGTCACCCTCTGCCCGCCGAGGGGAGGCTCTGCTGCTCCCTGGAATCCCGGCCATGGGTGGGGGCCGGACAGAGGGCATTTGTGTTGGGGAGAGAGCTCCGGTGTGAGAATCCAGACACTGGGTGGGGGCCGGGGTGGGGGGCTCCTAGTTCTGCCCTGATGGCTCTGTGGCTTGGATCCCTCTCTGATCTCCCCTCTAACCATCCCTAAAGTACATCTTCACTCTGGGCCTTCAGTCATATCTTTGGTACTACGATCTCTGTCTATGCGTCCCCTCGTGGGCGCTATTCATGCTGTGTGACCCATTTGGCAGGGCGCAAGACTGAGGCCTGAGATATCCCAACAAAGCACATGTAGGATATGGGAGCGACTTGGCTTTCAGCTGAAAAGGAATAGACTTGCCTCCTAGAAATTGGAGCTTGTTGGGCCCTAAATGTCTCCTAGCTACTTTGTGGGTAATATTTTTATTATTCTTGTGGGTAATGGCATTTGGGGGCAAGGGTTCAAAAGCATGAATCTGAGTCACCGCAGCCAGAGGAGTGAAAACTTCTTTTGGTGAGAAAAGGGCCAGATGGGGAGGGTGCAAACCTGCCTTGCAGTGGGACCGTCTGCGTCCAAGGGCAGTGAATAGGCACGACTACTCTTAGGTGCCAAACATTTAAAATGACATCTACTGTTTACATGTAAGGGGACTAGAGGAGAGGCACCCACAAGATCTCCTTGCTACATTTTGGAAGGCAGGGGAACAGGTGACGGTGGGGAAGTCAGGGTTTTGCACTTAGGTTTTCAATCCGCGCTGGCTTATCGATAGCAATGCATCCTGGAGACGCAGCAGGCCCCGTCTCCGTGTGCTGCTGCATTCTGCGCTCAGTGCGGTGCCGGGCTCAGGAAAGGCAAAGGTATTTCAGGAAAGTCTTCTGCTGCAGGGACCACTCCTGGAAACTCAAAAGTGAAAAATTTCTGTTTTGTTTTCTCGGCATTCCTACTCTGTTGCCCTTTTCCTGGCAGGAAGTCGAGGGCCTGGTCTAGTTCGATGGGAATGAAGGAATGGAGACAGTGTCAGCGATGGTGGGGACACAGGTGTCCCGCCAGCATGTTCCCCGCAATGTGTCCAGCTGAAGTCATGTGTAAGAAGCACGCACATTTCACTGCTCATTCTGCTGGTATAAAACCAGGTGGAAAGATCTCAGGCCAAAGTGTCTGCAGATAATACGAGTTCATTGAGAGTTTTTGAATAAATGAATGAATAAAATTTCTTTAAAAAGCTTTCTCTCGTGCTCTCTTTCCTTCTGGTGGCCAGTGTAATCAGGTGTATACACAGATAGGTGTATACTTTGTGGACAAGGTTGAGTGCAGTGGTGTCTGTGGTTCAAGAACTATATTGAAAATAATGAAGCTCCCGGGAGACAAGATGTGACGCCCAACCAAAATGCTTTAGCACCTCACACATATGGTATTAGGGCTCAGGAATAAATCATAGCAGTGTTAATCTGAGAGCACTGGAAATGAGATTGGATTCCCCTTGCAAAAGCCATCTACACGGTAATTTGCACTGAATCCAAACATTATTGTTATTCTTTGCAAAGCTTTCCCTTCTTTTATTCAAAAGTGTTTCTGAGTCCAGAACGTTGGATCAAAGAGAAGCGACAAGTCCCTACTTCTCTCACAAATGACCTGGACAGCCCAGAATGAGGCCACAATCCCAGGATCCCAGGGAAGGTCTGAATGGATTGAACACCAGCCAAGGATGGTACTTAGGTCACATTCTGATTTGCAAACCTAGAGTTCCTGGGGAGTCTATTGTTCAGCTAAAGGCCAAATTGTCACACTGGTGCAGGCCTGAATACCTGGAGGTGAAGTAGCCTTGGATTTGGTGGCATGTGTTTTCAGACTAGAGACTGCATTTAGGAAAGTACCAAGTGCTAAGGGGACACGTGGTGTCTCCCACCATCACACGGAATCATGACGGTGAGCAGGATCGGCCAGGTGCAGGCACCTTGCACTCTGCCTGCGTGGTAAGGATTCTCTCTGATGATCAGGTCCAAAAGCGAAGCTTCTGGTTGAAGCCTGATGCTGCTGTGGCCGGTGGTTCCCTGTTCCTCTCACTGCATGACACTGGCTCTCCCAGTACGGGGACGTGGGGCATGGAGGAAGGCAGAAGGGTGAGGCCTGCATGTGGATGGCTTTGGAAAGAGCTTGGTGTCTGTGACGATGACGCTGGAAAGAGAATGGCCTCATAGGATTTCTGGAAGCAAATCCTAATATCTTGCTGGGGTGGGGTGAGAGTGGAAGTGAGAAGCATTATTCAGATGAAGAGAGCAGGAGGAAGGGAAGGGAATGGACCTACTGATCACGGTGCACTTCGAGTTGGAGAAAGCCTGGCCCAGGGCAAGGGAAACACTATAAATTAGCAGGGTTAAGAGCCTTTTGGAAGTCAGGGCTTTTATTCTCCTGCAATGAACAGACCTGGGTTCCATCATCCTAAATGAAACGTGCCCTATCTGTCCTTGAAGCGTTCTGGAGGAAAAGCTCTAGAACTACATCTCTGTAAACATGTCCAGACTTTGCAGCTTTTAGAACTTCATTCTACAGATAAGGAAATCGAATCCCTTAGCTACAGAGCGGACAGCCAGCGGGGAGCCCCGTTCAACGTGGTGCTTCTTAAACCTGTTCACTCAAATCAGGGCAGAAAGGGGTGGACACCAGTGCCCAGGGAGGCCACGGCCCGAGACAGCTCAGAGCAGGTGAGAAGTGTTTGAAGTTTAACGTTTAATGTTAAAAATTAACCCAGGTTTTATATGCGCTATCATAGTACATCTGTTTTAATATAAAACAATGCTTTAAATTGCCATCAGAAAAACATAGAGGGACGTGTATGTTTCTTAGCTCTCTCAGTTAAAGGAAGAAATGCCTTAGCACTGTGTTGACTCTGGAACCCTGACAGTTGAAGGGCACAGGTGCCTTACACCAGGTCTTTTTGATTTTTGAGAATTGATAAAAATGGTGACAGTTTTTCACTAATTTTTGAGTTGAATCATGGTGGTGACTAGCAAGAGCTGTCCTGAAAACTCTCTCTCTCGCTGTAAATTCCAGGAGACGCATGCTCAGGTGCGCCAGCGCCCAGACGCAGATCCTCAGGTTTGTCTGTCGGGGTTTGGCCTCACCTGTGCCCAGGGAACTGCCCTGTGTTCATCCTAGGACCCACCTGGGTGACTCCAGCCACACCTGTGTGACCCCCCGCATGCAGGGACGCCACTTGGCCTCCTTGCCCAGGCTTCCTCCGTGGCAAATCCCGTCTTCGAAGGAAAATAATGGTGACGAGTTTCCCCCTGCAGCCAATCTCAGTCCTCGGCTATCCTTGAAGTCTGTCTCTTCATGGTGTTTTTTTAGGAGATGTTTCCAAGGACTCAGAATCAAGGTGCATGAGCAAGTTCCAACATGCTGTTGGTGGTTGTCCTTTTCCTGTCCTGGTGATGCCTCATGGCTAAGGGGCTGTCAACAGTCCAGGGTTGAAATGGCACTGGAGCTGTCTTCTCGCTCCTACCATGCCGTGGCCGAGACTTCAGAATAGGATGATGTGAGCCCATTGCTGCCTGGGCTTGAGGTGGGATTCTGCCCTCCGTTTGCCCGGTTCCTCATTTCGAGTTCTGTTTCCATTTAATGTGTCTCTTCCTACCTCCATTGTTTCCCCGAGTCTGAGGTTTTAGTCTCATGTCCCTGGACAGTGTAATGTGGGCAAACAGGGATGAGACCCACACCAGATGGGGTGTTCTGCTGGCTGCTACAGTGGGCGCTCTGTGTTCCTTCCATGTTGGGTTTCCATGTTGGGTAACCTTGCCCAGCTCTGAGAAAGGCAGTGGCAGCCATTATTGTTCCATTATTAATGCCTCTAAACTCGAGTAGCTGCTGATGAAGCTGGGAGATGGGAGGAGAAGAAAGAAGAAAACCAAAGGCATCCTTTGCCCTGCCAGCCCCACTGTAAGCTGAAATAGCTGGCAACGGCCCTGGAAACGCAGGCCAGTTGTATCTCCGAAATCCAGTGTGTCAGCACACAGCGGGGGTGTCTTCCTCTTCCTCTTCATCTTTTTCTTCATCTTCTTCTTCTCCAATAGAGAACTCGTTGCACAGAGCAGCAAAGAGACGACGAGCAACTGAGCTGTACTTGGAAAATGGATCTGAAGAGTCTTTTAATAGAAGAAAATCATCATTATTTCCCAAGAGTTCATATTCCCATAATATTTTTAGTAGCAGCCTCTCTTCTAAATATGTTCAGTGGATTGATTTTGGTAGGGTTTTCTCATTTTAAATATTCTCTTAAATTATGACCATGGAGATAGTCTCATCATCACCATTGTTATTACTGTGATCAGCAACTCCGTAGTGATATTTATGTGGCACTTAGGAAGCTCCAAACACTTCAGGTGTATCCCTTCATCTGTCCTCACAGCATCCTTGTAAGGAAGGGAGGGGACACTGAGTAGAAACCTCTCCTCTCTGTGTGGCTGGAAGTAGAAGCCCCTCTGGGGTGTGGCTGGGAGGAAGCCCACTGTCACCCTCTTCTGTATGTCCCTCTGCCTCAACCTAGAGCAGAGGGACATTGCTCCAGGCATAATTTTCAGCCGCCCAGAGGCTGGGAACCTCAGAGGACTTGGCTCAGGGTGGAACAGGGGCCACCCGCCACTGGGTAGGGGCTGTGGAACAGGGGCATGACCCTTGGGAATTGCCCTCTCATCTTAACTTGGGCCCAAGAGGCCGGAATCCCTAAATGAGGATGGCACCATGGGATAGTGGAAAGGTGCCGGCATAGGAACCAGGAGATCTGAGTTCAAATCCTGGTTCTGGCACTTACTAGCTTTGCTTCTTGGGCCATTCCCCGGACATTTCTGAGGCTTCATTTCCTCCCTTATAAAAGAAAGAGTACATACCTCCTTTCTGGGTTTTTGTGAAGACTAAATATGGCAACCCATATAGACATGCCTCGCACAATGGACAGGGCATAGCTGTGCGACAGATGTTGGTCCCATTTCTTCATTTAATGTTTCTCTCCTGGCAAAGCCTAGAGTGTCCAGTATGATTTTTGAGTGCAATATTTGGATAAGGTTAGGTTGTCATTCACATCAGTGTCTTCCCAGAAATCATGTATTTTCTTACCTGTACCACAGTGAGTAAAAGCTACTGACCAACAATTAGTGTATTGTGAAGTTTTTGGTAGAAATAATGCCGGCCTGGAGAGCAGGCAGCCCGGGCTATGTCCCTTTCTCTGCCACTAACAGGATGGCGGCCCTTGAGCAAATTGCTTGGCATGTCTAGGTCTCAGTTTCCTGAGATATAAAACAAAGAGCTTGCAATATATGGTCATGTAGACACCTATGAGCTTCACAATGCTGTAATTTTACAAGGAGTGATTTTTAGGGAAAAAGCCAACTTCCATGTGTGAGCATTGTTCTTCCCATCTCCTGAGTTATCTGTGCCGTGGGGAGCCCCACCGATGGGCCCTGCACCAGTATCAAGGGACCCCAGCTGAATTGGGGCAGTACTCATGCTGGGGACACAGTGCCCAGGAGGAAAGGAACAAGCTCTGGGAGCCTGGCTGGCAAGCCCAGGCTCTTAGTGACTGCTGATGACTCAGACTCAGCCGGATTTGGTGGTAAACTCCAGCCCCAGCCTTCCTTTTCCTCACCTCCCTCCCTGCCTGCTCGCTTGTTGGCCTCGGGGAGGAAGGACTCCCAGGCGTGGATGATGGCTTGGGCAGCCCGAGGGCAGCAGGTATAGCTGTGCACAAAAGCCTGGCCATTGTGATTCCTTGGGGCTTCTGGAGGGTACTGAGGGGCTGGGTGCTCTGCGGGCCGCATCTCCAGGCCAGCACTGTTTTGGGAAAGTGAGTCGTTGGCTACTTTGCTAATCCCTGCTGGTTAGTCTTTGCAGCGGAGCCTGCGCACTCCACAGAGTGGTAAGGTCTTCCCAGAAACCAGACGTCCTTGAGCATGCCCTCAGCCGGGGGCTGTCCAACGCTGGTGCTGCCTCTGCATCAGCGCGAGAAACAGAGGGAGACTTATAGAAGATGAATGGCTGGGACGTTTTCTCACACAGGCTTCCCTGCACACAGATCCATCAGGGAGAATGCAAAACTCAAAGAAGACTTTCCTTTGCATGATTCACCCCATACCTTATTTTCTTTCTTAGTTTTATTAAAAAAAACCCAAAGAAATACCAGGTGCTTTTTGCCTTAATTCAGTTGAGTGCTCACGAGGGCAACTCACCGTGCGGGTGCTGTGAGGCTACCATGGTGAACACGACTCCGTCCCTACTCTCCAGGGTGCACGTCTACCTAGGCAGACAGACATGATTACCTGGGATAACAAGGCAGATGGTCAGGAGTGCTTTCGTGAAGTCCCGAAATATTGTGGGAGAATAATTCCAACTGGGAATGAGAGATTTTGTCAAATCTTTTGTTAGGAGATACCTAGGTCTTGATTTGGCCCATAAATGGTTGGTAGAGTTGTAATAAAAACACGTTAGAGGGTGGGGAAGGGCGTTGGAAATAGAAGGAATAGTTCAAGGAAAGATAGCGAACTGGGAAAGATCTCTTTACTCATATTGTGGTCTGTCCTTGTTAACACACACACACACACACACACACACACACACAGAGGGGCAAACAGCAAAACCAGCTTCCCACAAGCATCTGGAGGGGCAGGAGGGAAGTGCTATGTGGTGCTCACTCTTCCAAAGGGTGCAGCACCTCTTAGAATTTTCTGGTCTTATTTTGTATTTTTTCCTGCTTTACCCAGACCAGAAGCACACAGAGATTCTGGAATGCACCTTCAATTTAGTTAGAAAAATTACAAGAATGAAAAAGAAGTGCTCAGCTGAAGTATGAGTAGAAACTTTAAATGCAAAATCAATTTTGATACTCTTCCTCCTTAGGAGGTAATATGCTTTAAGTGGAGCTGGAAGGAACTGACTTTGTCCTTGACGGTGCCCATGCCAGACATCACTAATGGAACCCTGCACGCCTTACCCCTGAGCCGGGGCTCCCCTCAGAGTGCCCCTGGGGTGCCAGACCGTCCCTGCCATTCAGCCAGTTGTATTACACCAGATAAATTCTATTTGCCATTTTCTGTCTAAAGTCTTAAAACTTTACTACTATCTTAAATACTAAGTAGCGTTTTTATGAAACCCAAAGATTGAAAGCAGAGAGAAATTTTATAACATGTAGTGCTGTGGTGTCCCCACGTATAAATGGAAGTTGCTGATGGGACTGTGAGACCAGGATAAAGATGTTCTCATTCTTTTTTCCCCAGTCTCCTTGTGGTTTAATGGCGTAAATGTCAGGTTCAAAGAGATAGAAAATATGTGAGAAAAACGTTAAAAAATATACATAGAAAAATCACTATTGGCTTAGCTCAATAGTTCTCAACCTGGATGTACACCTGAATCCCTTGCTTGCTTATAATGCAGATTCCTGGGCCTCATTTTAATTAGGTCAGAATTTCTGTTCTTAGAGCCCAGGCATTAGCATGTTTACCAAACACTCTCAGTACTTCTGCCCTGTGCTTGAGCCAGCCCCTAAGCCTGTGTTTAGGAGCCAGAGACTTAAATGACAGAAGTGGTTTTGCCCTTGTCTATGTTTTCGGATGGTTGGCAAACAATACCATGTTCATTTCCCGTGGCCCAGCTACCTACAGTTCATGATATTCCAGGTACTGAGTAAACCGCGGTTGTTTGGACATTGGAAATGAAGTTGCAGTTTCCAAAGAGATTGGCCAATTGGGTGAGTATGAGTCACGCTTTGTGGAGACTGGTCTTCAGGAAGGATCTGAATTATCTTGCATTCATATCATCATCTGGGCTTGGTTTTAAGAGGAACTAAGAGGGAGGAAAGTAGTTTATGTTGATCAAGAAGACAAATTGTCCTGAAATTTCTGGTTGTCTTTGTTCATTTTGTGCTGCTATAACAGAAAACCTGAGGCTGTGTGATTAATAAACAATAGAAATTTATTTCTCACAGCTCTGAAGGCTGGGAAGTCCAAGATCATGGCACCAACCTCTGGTGTCTGGTGAGGGCCTTCCTGTGGTACCCTCGTGTGGCCAATGGCAGAAGGGCAAGCAGGGATAAATGTGCCCTCACATGACAGAGAGTGAAAGAGAGCAAGTCCACTTCTGCAAGCCCTTTTCAATAGTGGCGTCAATCCATTTATGAAGGTGGAGTCCTCATGACTAAAACACCCCTCATTAGGCCCCACCTCCCAACGTTGTTGAACTGGGGATTAAATTTTAACATGAGTTGGTTGGGGTCAAAAACATTCAAACCATAGCACTGTTTATGTGGTTAGTATTTGACTTTCTGAAAGTTAGAGTCATGGTAATAAATACCATATATTGTACATCTATTCTGTATTGTATTTTAGTAGGACTATATGCACATTGTCTAATACAGTCCTTAAAATAATCTTACTAAGAAATGATCGTTATTTCCAGAAGAGGAGACTTGGGCTCAGAAAACTTAAGGAACTTTCCTTGAGTGACACAGGATGTGGATGTGAGTCTTGAAACCAAGGCTGTCTGACTCCAAAATCTTTGTTCTTATTTTCTTACACTCCAACTTCCATTTCCTAGGAATATTCTGTTTTGTTAGATTGCTGGAACCCAAACCAAGAGCCACCATGAGTGCTGCAAACTTCAAGTAGGAAGAGAGAAGGACTCTTACTTAATACAGTAATGGTGGCCTATTAATTTCTGGTGTTCTTATTAGCTTGGTGGAAATTCATGAAGTTAAGCAGTGAGCCTGTTATTTGTCTACTTTTGTATGAATAAAGTTTTTTTAACCTCTAATAGGATTGATCTTGGGCCCCAAATTCATATTTTTAATATGTTAAAGAACTCTTCTTTACCACTGTTATTAAAAATATAAAACCATCAAAACAACCAGTGTGGTCCTTACACATGTGGCTTTCCATGGAGCAGCCTGGATGCTTCTCTGGGAAGTGCACAGGGAAAAGGACCCATCTGGTGCCCAGTGGACTTAGAGATCATCCGCCATATGGAAGAGCACTGATCAGTGGTCAGGAGGTTGGTTTCTAGGTCGCTCTGCCACTGAGTGACTCTGTTATCCTGAGCAAGACATCTTACCATTCTGACCCTCAGTTTCCATGCAAATGGAAGCCATAAAGTTGTCTTCTTCATCTAATAGGTCATCGCTCTGTTGAAGACGCTCACCACGCAGCTGACAAAGGGACTGATGGGGCTGTGTCAGTGGTACCTTTGTCAATGGCCTCACCAGGTCAGGATGGTCAGAGGGAGGACAGCTCAGACCAGTGTCTTGTGGCACCTGCCACCCCCCCGACCTCCCACCTGCCTCTTTCCTGAGCCTGAAGTTGTTACACTCCTTTCTCCTTGGGAGGTAGTCAGAGTGGGTTCTTGCCCCATATTCTTTGGTATTTCTTGTTGGGGTGAATTAAAGTCCCAGATCTTCAAGCAAAAATGTAAGCAGCCTCCCTCATGCATCGCTTATTGCCTTTGAAAATGCTGATCACCCATTCACACCCCCATCCTTCCCGTGGGCCGGCACTGCCTGCACTGCTGGCTTCTCCGGTGACAGGATGACTGTGTGACTCACGGGCATTTGGAGCCGAAGAGACCTTATCAAGCATCTAGTTCAACTCCTTTACTTCACAGATGAGATAGAGGCCCCAAGAGGGAGAATGACTCAACTCAAAGACACCCAGCCAGTTAGGGAGGCAGTTGATACCCTATTTTCAAATTTATATTGTGGGTATAATAATAAAACCCACCCTGTAGAGTTATTGTGAAGGAACTTAAATGAGCAGGGACAAAGCACTTTAGCACAGCTCTTGGCTTAGAGAACCATTAGATACTAGTTGCTCCCTCCCTCCTAGAGCTCAGATCTGCTTTTTACCATACTCATGTTTCCGTAAAGTCAAAGTGAGCAGATCTTATTATTCCTTTACCCCCAGAACACCAGCACGTATGGGAGTAAACTGAGCTGCCTAAGTTTAATCACATGCTGGTGGGGAAATCTGACTTAGCCCACGTTACGTATTAAAAAAGTGTTTGGGGTTGCTGCCCACTAGAACCTCTCCCTCCCGACCCTAATCCAGCGGACTTTCCATTATACCACGCCGACGGATGCCTGGGTGGGGAGGAGCGCCTCTGAGTTGCTGGGAACACCGGCATGGTGACAGATGCCTCAGAACACATGGGGCCACAGTCCCAGTGCGTCCTGTCTGTCAGTGCAGTTTTATTACCGAGCATTTATCAAGGCTGCTATGCACAGCAGCTTTGCTTGCTGCTACAGTGAACACAAAAATGAATAGGATACAGACCCTGCCCTCAAGGAGCACTTCATTGGGTGCTAGAGACAGACTTAGACATAAATAATTCCAATGCAGGGCCGGTGGCAATCCGTGATTTCTCTCCAGATGCAACAAGGACGTGCAGGGATGCGGACATCACCTGTTGACGCTGTGAGAGGATGGTGGGCAAGGACAGGGCGTGCACCGAAGGTCTCAGGACACCTGGGAGTGGCACTCCACCAGAAGGCCATGCTGTGCGTCTGCTGGAAAAACCCTTCAGAGCCCACCGGGGACTCCAGCCTTGTGAGCTCCCTGCCCCTGACTGCCGGTGACCATAGCTGGGTCACTGCCTTGCTTTCTTTTGCTGCTGCGAAGTGGCAGAACATCCCCTTTCTTGTCCTGAGCTCGATGGGGACCAGGTGGTATTTGGTCTGGACCTCCCCCGAGAGGACGTGTGAGAATCTGCACTCCGTACATAGCACGAGGAAACCTCATTATTTCTCTCTCTCCTGTCTGTTTTGGTGGTGGGTGGCTGGTGGGCTGAGGATAGTGCAGGGGAGGGGAGAGGAGGTGAGAGGACTTGTAGGTCAGGGCTTGACAAGGGGAGTTGGGTCACCTGGGGAAAATACGGCCTTGCTCTTCACTGGCAGATTCCCAGAGAAGCTCTAACTGCTCCCCACCTGTCCCATGTCCCCTCCTGCCCCCCCAGTGCTGCTGTCCCTGTGTGCACAGAGCAGGGAGGCGATGATGGATTTCCCCCGAACGGCATTACAGACAGTCATAAATAATGCTTTGCTCTTTGGTGACGGCACTTTCCATTAGAGCTGCCTGTGCCGGGCTGTTGCTATCCCCAGTCTTCTGCCGGGGACTTGCAGTAAAATTTATCAGCGAGCTTTCTGCACCTAATAAATCATCCCCTCCGGGAGCCATCTGGCAGATAAGGCCACGAGAAACCACATGCTCCGCAGAGGCGGAGTCAGAGCAAGCCGCCCCGGGCCCTGGTGAGGGGAACTGTCTCTCCACCAGCCTGGCCTGTCACACTCATCCTGGCTGTTCTCATCACGCCGAGGGCGGGGACCCTGGCTGTGGCAGCTGTTCCAGCTCACAGAACCGTGTGGCTTCCCACTCTGGGGACAGGCCTACAGATCACCTCCTCGTTGTGTTCTCTACCCCCCAGGTGTCCGGAAGTTCCTGGGATCTGTCTCCAGGCACGAGCAGGGGCACCCAAGGCCCAGGCGAATGCTGCCATGGGCATGACTGTCACTTAACTGGATGTTCCTTGGTGTGTCAGAGACTTGAGTATTGGCCAACACCGAAATGATCTCACGGTGATAAGAAACTTCCTGCTTGGATGACAGGCACCTGGGAGCACCTCTTATTCATAATTCAGGGCAAAACTTCATGTCTAGCCCCACATTTCTGAGCGACAACTGCCATAATCTCACAGTTTTCTCTCCAATATGCATTACTTTCCACTCGTACACATTAAGGGAGGTTCTAAAGAGTGCAGGGCCGAGAGAGTGGAGAGGCATAGATTAATCGTCACGGTTCTTCCTCAAGGCATTTCCAATCTGGCTGGAGAAACTGTCTTAAAACCAAAGTCTCAGGTGTGGCGACTGTCGTGTTCACTCTCATAGCAAAACACAGCGCTTGCAAGAGGTGGACCGCGGCTGTAGGGAATGCTCGGCTGCTTGGGTTCCTGGTCTTGTGCTCACGGCGCCTGGTGCATCATAAGCACCCAGCACAAGTGTGTTGAACCTTACCGAGCGGCATTGGCAGTGAGCAAAGTGCCCGACACAGCCACCAAAGCGATGCGGAGTTTGAGACTGAAGCAGTCAAGAGCCATATGGAAACAGCATAGTCATCTCCAGGCCCCGGCAGTGTGCGCCCTACTCCTTGCAGCTAACTAGGCGATCAAGGGAAATACCCGGTTCTGGGCATGTTTAACTTGTGCTCTTGTCCAGGCTCTGCAGCTGGCTGCCTGAGCTTGACCAAAGGATGCCCTGAGCCTCAGTTTCTCATTTGTAAAATAACAGGCAAAGACAAGGCAATGTTGGGGGGCATAACTTTTAGTATTGTTGCTACTAGAATATTTTTACTTTTTTTCCTAGCTGGAGCCTGCTGTTTTTGAAAGACAGAAAGCTGGAGGGGTGAAGCCCGTTGGAACTTGTCTCTTTTCCTGCCCTCTTGGGCCACTTTCCAGCACAGACAACCTTGTTGAAGGTCCAACTGTACGGCCCGGCAGCAAGAGCCTGAGCTCCCGGGAGTTCTTCCCCGGGCTCGTTCTGCACGAGGACACCTATCATGCCGCTTCTGATTGCTGTGGACATATCCCAGGAAAACATTAAATGGAGTGTCCCAAAGATGCTTAGCTTAGCTATGCATTTAATTCGGCGGTAATTGAAATTTGCCAACACAGATTTGCATGTAATCTGCCATTCCGTTCTTCAATTAAAGTTGCTTTCTCTTTGTGGATGGGAAGCACTTGGTTCGTTTCCTCCTCGCAGCACTTTGCAAACACTCACCCCTCACCTCCTTGGAGGCTGGGGGTGTGTGGGGGGCCAGGAGGTGTAGGCTGAGGCCACGAGGGGAGTTGCCCAGGTGGCGGTGCTGGGGTGAGGCTGTGGGACCAGAGGCAGGGGGAGGGTTTGAGCTGCCTTTGTCCACGGTGGTCTTGGAAAGGAGTTTGAGCTTGGGACTTTTGCATCTCAGTTTCCAGGGGCCAGGCAAGAGTTAGGGGACTAGGCGGGATGATCAGAGGTGGGAAGGGTCAGCCAGTTCTCTGGAATAAGGCAACAGGCAAGGGAGGTGGGAAGCAGGAAGGTGGCTGATCTCCTCTGGGAGAGCGTGGCCTTCCACAAAGGCGAATGGCAACACCGCTCATGGAGAAGAGAACAGAGAAGAAGGTGTGTTCCAAGGATGGCTGGAGAGTGGAGGGGGGGCCAGGGGCAGGGGCTCTGGAGAACTCTTGAGAGGGCTTGGAAAACAGAGCACGCAGGACATGGATTGACACCCGCTGAGCCAGCTCCTGGGGATAGCCTTTTCCTTTACTGGCTCTGTGGCCATCGGTGAGTACTTAATTTCCTTGAGCCCAGTTTTCTTAACCATTCCATGGGCATGAAAATAATTCCTACCTGAGTAGGGCTGGCAGAGGCCAGCTGCTATGGTCTGAATGTCTGTGTCCCCCTCAAATTCATATGCTGATACCTAATCCCAATGCAACAGTATTAGGAGGTGGGGCCTTTTGGGAGGTGACTGAGTTGGGGGAGCAGAGCCCTCATGCATAGGATTAGCGCCTTTATAAAAGAGGCTTGAGGGAGCCCTTTTGTCTCCTATGCCACAGGAAGACACAGTGAGAAGACGCCATCTGTGAAGCAGAGAGGGAAACCTGGCACCTTGATCTTGGACTTTGCAGCCCCCAGAACTGTGAGCAATAAACTTTTGCAAGTTACTCCATCTAAGGCATTTTGTTACAGCTGGATGAGGACTGAGGCACCAGCCTGGTGGTCTCTGAGAGTCTGGAGGGCCGGGGCTAGGTCTTTATCCCTTCCCCGTGCCCCGTGCCTGGCGTGGGCCCTGGCACGTGGTGAGAGTCAGTGAAGTCTGTTAAATGGAAAACCGGCCAAATGCAGTAACTTGAGTGGAAGAGCATTTGGTAAATTGTAACAGCCCGTTTTGGGTACTTTTATAGTCTTACTGTTTGTGAAACAGGGATGGGGCATTTGACCCAAGGCTAGATCGATTCTGGGCTGAGCCGTGGGTGGGGAAGGGTCTGGGGAAAGGTCCGAGTACGGGCGTTTTCGACTTGGGGCTTCCCTGTGAGCCTGAAGCTCCAGTGGCAATTTGCTGCCCTGGACCCAGGTGTCTCCCTGTGCCCCAGCCGGGGGTGTTCTCCAGGCTTGGCCTCCCCACCTCGCAGAGGCAGAAGAGTCGACAGTCTGCATCGGGCTGGTGATTCTGCTGCGGCAGGACAGGTGTCGAGATGGGCTGCCACCAGGAGCCAGCGAAGGTGCCCGTGAGAGACAGTTTGGTTCCCGGAGCCTGCGGGAGGGGGATTAAGAGCCGTTTTAGGACTCGGTGGCCGCTGTCAGCTGCAGCAGAGGGCACACGGCTTCGGGCAGAGCAGGCTCCTTCTCCTTGCCTGTGCAAGTCTCTTTTTGTCTGTTTCTTTCAAGTAGAGATAATCCCTTCTGCCTGGCCAGACAGCTGAACTGTTTTCATTCTTTTTTTTATTCAGTAATAAATCTGCCAACCCCTCAGGGCTCGAGCCAAGGGCTTTGCCTGCCGCATCTACACAGAGGTCTCATAAAAATGGTGTAAAATGAAAGAGAAAAATGCATATTTCACACTTTGTCTGCTGTGGGTTATGGCGATTCTCAACTCATCCCCATTACAAACAGCCGACCTTCCCGCAGAGTTCAAGCACCTCCTGCCTGGCCTGGAAGAACCGTCTGTCTCTGTCTCCGTCTCCCGTCCCTCCCCCCCACCCCCCAACACACACACATTTTGCCTGTGAGGAAGCCGAGGCTGTTGGGAAGATACTAGGCTGGTTTAGCGCTTTCTGGGAGGGAGGCGGCATGGAAGACCCCTTGCCCACGTGTGAACAGCGGCCTTGCACAGGCTGCAGACAGACGCATCCACCTCCCCACGTGGTCCCTACCTGCTCCTGCACAGACTCACGCTCCCTCTCTGCAAATCGACGTAGAAATACACGAATATGGGTTATCCTTCTATTGCAGGCTGCCTTGTGCTCCTCACAGGTAATGTTCATCTGTGATCAAATCCCCGACATTATTAGCTGGGTTAATACGCAACGGGAATAAACAACCAACTTTATCCACCTCTCTCCCCCTATATGAATCTGCACATCAGCCCACATGGTCACTTGAGACTTCCCAAGCATGCTGCGTTTGCTCCCACTCCCTGGCCTTTCCCACATACAACTCTCCTGCTTTGATTCTGTTCTTTCTCTCCTCTGCCCAGCTTAATCCTGTTTACTTTCAAGGCCCACCTCCTCCTTGAAGCCCTCCTGGATTGCCCTAGCCTATAGTGCTCTCTGTTTATTTGGGACTTGATCAGGACACTTACAGCCCACTCCGCTCTCTCCCTTGGCCATCAGTCAGACTCTGCTTTGTTGCCTTTTTTTGTCTTTCCAAAAAAGCTCTTGTCCTTTTTCTATTTAACCACCTTTTTCTTATTTAACATTTCTTATTCCTCTATTAGACTAGAATGTCGCACATATATTTCTATCCTTTACAGAGTTTTTACTGTTTACGAAACAGATGCTGAGTGAATGCTTCTCAAAAATAAATAAACAAATAAATAAATAAATAAAAGAATGAATGAAAATTCCCACTGGAGGTGTGGTGTCTGCCTCATCCTTCCTGACTGCAGCCGTGAGCAAGACAGTTCACACCTCCAGGGCAAGGGAAGAGTCTTGAGTTGTGGGCATGTCGCCCAATAGATGCTTCCTCTTGTTTGGGGATGCTGGATGCCGGGTGACCAGGAGCCCCAGCACTCACCGCACAGACCCCGAGACTCCCTTGTTTGCGATCACATAGACTGTAGAGATTTTTACAGCAGTGAGAGAAACAAGTGCCTCTCTCACGGCGCCTCCCTCCCTCTGAACCCACCCATTCCTCTCTGCCTCCACGCAGTCTGCATTTAATCTAGACTGGGGAATCACGGGTTCAGTTTTCCTTCCAGTGTGTGGCGCAGCCGCCGCCCGCCACTGCCCTGCCTTTGCTTTGCGATTTTCCCACCTCAAGGCCGCTTTGCAGGTTTGTTTGATTTGTGGTTGTGCCTTGTAGCTGTCCCTGATTTCTTTGCTGTTGTTGTTGCTGTTGCTGCTACCGTTTCCTCGTAGCTCGCTTTTTTTTTAGCAGAGTATTTGGGTAGTAAATATGGTTTATACCAACTCTGTTTGAAATAATGGCATTTATGGGCTGAAGTTATTTCCAAAACCTGTGATATGTGTATACAAATAGATCCACAGCAGGGCCCCTAGACTGGGGAGAGCACAGACTCAATAAAACCTTTGAGACGGAGCATAAACAGGTGGCTGAGACTAGGGCTAGGCCAGGCGGTTTGGAAAAAACCACCCCCACCCCTGATGTTGGCTCTGAACTTAAGCTCTTCCATAAATACCTTGCTTGGCGTTGAGGGAGGCAGGAGATATTTTTGTGATCATATTTATCTGCTAAATGTTTGCTGATATTCTTTTCAGCGCCTCACAATAAGCTTTGTACTTTTTTATTCGCTCACTCTCAATGGCTTTAAACCTTAACTACCCTGGACCCTGGAATGGAAAAAAATGTGCCAAAAAACTATGGGATTGGCCTATAAAACTGGTGGCCCTCTTGGCTTCCAAATGGTTGCCAGTCTGGGGCATCTTCAGCATATTGGGTGAATCTAACTGTTTTGAACAGTGCCCCTTAGACTCTGTCTTGGGGTTCTGCTGATCCCAGAGGCTCTGGCCTCTGCATTTGGTGGTCTGGGTTTCTCTGATGCCTGGATTCTTAACCCCCTCCCTGCCTTGGCACAACCCATCCCCACGTCTGACCCTTGTCCCGAAGCGGAACCCGCACGTCGACCCTAAGTCAGGGTGTCGTTCACCAGAAGGTCAGGAGTGATTTCAAAGACGTCTTGGCTCTCCGTGCCAGAGGCTGCGTGACAAAGTCCTGGGAAGGGTGTTTCGATTGTTCTCCAACTTGTAAATGCCAAGCAGAAATCTTGTTGCAGTTCCTAAATGCCACATTTCGGTGTGTTTATTGCTTCCCCCCCTAACGGGGAAAGATGGTGAATGGACTAATAATTCAGGAGCCGAGAACATGTTTATTTGATTTTTAGAGCTTTAGCAAATACAGTGTGTACAAAACCCGGTGCCAATAGCATGCATAATTCCTCCAGGAGCGGGGCTGATAGGAACACAAAGCTTGCATGCTTCAAAACTGTAACCAATATTTACACATCTGAGTGACTAATTCTCTACTCTGAGCAGGAGAACAATAGGCATAATAGTCAGGTACATTAATGCAGAGTGTGCTCGTCTGGTGACTTGGATATTTGACACATAAACAAAGTTGGGGGGGTGCCGTGGGGGGAGAAGCGGAGGCTTTTTATCTACCTGTGTAACCATACACCAAACAGCGGGTTGCAAACACACTCAGAAAATGCTGACCCAGTGCTGTTCTCGTACCTCATGTGCAGGATTGGCACATGATTTGCAGCACCGCGGGAGTTCTGGAGCTGACCTCATTAGCGGCGCGTTTCCTGGCTTGTTAGCATCATATTTGTATAATTTACAGCACCTTCGTTTTTATGGAATGTGTTTCTTGTAGAGTGTAATGGCAGCAATATATTTAACCTATCCTATTTAGGAATGCTTTTGCTGGAGGCAGCCTGCGGATATAAAGGGGACATTTTCTCCTCTCCTGCGTGGGTCTTTTTTTCCATGTTGGCTCGCTCTGCTGCCGCGTGTGTGTGTGCGTGTGCGCACGCGCGTGCGTGTGTGTTTGCATGCGTGTGTGTTTGCATGTGTGCGTGTGTGTTTATGCATGTACACACATATGTCTGCAGGTGCCTGAAACACAGAAAGGGGCCCTGGAGGGGTGACTCTTGCTTCCAGGTTCAGGGGCCACTTCCCAGGAGCATCTTTGCTTCCTGGTCGGCTCCAAGGCGTGCTTTGGACCTCGCCGCCTAGGTGCCTTGCTTTGCAAGGTTTAAATTGCAAAATGGAAAAGGGAGCCCGGCAGGTTAGATATTTGGGAATGATTGTTTTAGGAGGGGGACAGGGCTAATGTGAAGATTGCAGTAAGCAAGGCGGTCCGCTAAGGTGAGTTCTCGAGTCTCCATGACCTCTTGGGAGTTTTTGCATAAAACAATAGGACGGAAAGATGCAAAATAGATGTCACTCAGGGTCAGATTCTGCCCCAACTGAAATCTTATAAAAACACCGAGCCTATGGATAGGTATGTGTACCTTCTCCTTCCTGAGCTGTGCAGACAAGTAGAAAGGGCTGGGGCCAAATGCTTGAAAAGGGGCTCATGTCTTCACCTGCAGGTCTCTTACGGAAGTCTTGGCCCGGCGGTCGGGAGATCTGACCCTGGTCTCGGTGCGCTGCTAAGTAGCTCTGTGACCTTGGGCAAACTGCTTCTCTGTCTCAAGGCACAGTTTCCTTGTTGACGAAATGAGGGGCTGGGCGGGGTGGTGGCTCTCCAGACCGCGGTGCTAACGTGCTCCCAGCCACTTGTCTGCTCTGCGCTGGAAGGCTGGGTTCCCATCAGCTGTTGCATCCCAGCCGTGTTCTTCAGGGTGACTTGCCGCGACCCAGCGTAGAGAAACAGGGCTCTCCAGGAACTGTCAGTGTGTCTCAGTTCCATCTTCTGACAGGGGGCAAAGAGGGTGACTAGACTAATAATTCAGAAACCAAGGACATGGTAGGGTGATTTTTAGAGCTTAAGCAAAAACTGGCGCCACAGCGTGGAGAGCTGAATATTTCCTTCCCACAGCCACTTCTTGGCCTCAAAGAGAAACTCCCCCCGGGGTGAAGATAAATAGGTAGGCCTTGGGCTTTGTCAACCCACCATAGCATGATAAGAAATTAAGTCAATCTATTAAAATGACCCGAGGCGCAGGGACAAGGTTTGTCCAACTGGCTAGTCACGTCAGGGTTCTTTGCTTCGTCCCTCCCCCCCAGCTTTGGAAATTTCAGAAATATTTCTGCTACTGATGTCGTCTGCAATAGTTATACCTCTTCTCACTGATTTAAAAGGATCTGAGTTCTTGGTTTTACTTAATCGATATGCCCCTAAAACACTGGAGTGGCTAGATTCTATGGTCATAATTCAAAATGCTAAGTGTATTTATATCCACAATTTGAATGTAAGTTTATATTCAAATTCTAAATGCACCACAGTTGCTGACTATCTGAAGGTACCCAGTGATGACTCTTTTGGTAAAGAGAAACATTGCTTTGTAATGTCTCCAGTTTCAACTGAATCCCGAAATACTTACTGAGCACCTATTAAGTATTGGGGATTCAAACAAAAATTGTATAAAATACCTGGCTTCCAGGGGGCTCTTAATCTAAACTCCGAATCCGGATTTGCATGTATTTTGTTAGTACTGGATATATATCCATGTATTAGTACTGGATATATAATAAACTGTGGACTGTTTCAACATCCAGCATCCACTGATTAGGTTGTTTTAAAAACTCTGCAAGAGATAGATCATTATTATAAATGTTTGTTCGGAAACTCTTATTAGTCCCACTTGACTGGCTTGATAACTGGCTTGTCCAAAGCAACGACAAGGCAGGGTCGTGAACCCGACTCAGGTGAGTGCAGCGGACGCGTGTCTGGGTAAATTCTTTGCCCTCTGTGAAAGCGGAAGCTGCCTTTGTTTTTCCTTCTCTGTGGGGCTGGTTCCTCCATGTTGCTCTAGATTATCCCGAATTTTCTCACCTTCTTCTGATCTAGAGCCACGGATCGTATTCATGCTCTTCTTACTCTTTGAACGTGTCCAAATCTCTCCCTTATCAAACAAATGCTGTTCCTGCCGTGATCTCTTCTGTCCCTCTCCTGTCGCACGTTCTGGGTGACTGTGGCACACTCATCGCTGCAGCTGCCTCTCTGTCCGCTTGGGCGTGGCTTCTGCTCTCCCCAGTGCCACTGAAACTGCTCCCCAAGGTCACCAGTCGGCTTCGAGACACTAAATCTTTTTTGCTTTATTTAAATTTTTTAAAATGTTCATAGATTTAGGGCGTACAAGTGTAATTTTGTTATGTGGATATATTGCGAAGTGGTGAAGTTGGGCTTCTGGAGTAGCTGTCACCTGAGTGGTGTGCATTGTACCCCGTAAGCAATTTCTCATCCCTCATGTTGTTCCCACACTTCCGTGTCTCCCTTATCTATTTTTTTAAAATTTTTATTTATTTATTTGTTTATTTTTTATATCAGCATATTATGGGGGTACAAATGTTAAGATTACGTACATTGCCCTTGCCCCCCTCCCCCCTCCAGTCAGAGCCTCAAGCCTGACCATCCCCCAGACAGTGCACATCGCACTCATTGTGTGTGTATATACCCATCCCCTCCTCCCCCCTCCCGTCTGCCCGACGCCAGATAAATGATGTTCCTGTGTGTCCACTTAGGTGTTGATCAGTGAAACCAATTTGCTGGTGAGTACATGTGGTGCCTGTCTATCCGTTCTTGGGATACTTCACTTAGTAGAATGGGTTTCAGCTCCATCCAGGAAAATACAAGGGGTGCTATATCACCATTGCTTCTTATAGCTGAATAGTACTCCATGGTATACATATACCACATTTTATTAATCCACTCATGTATTGATGGGCATTTGGGTTGTTTCCACAACTTTGTGATTGTGAATTGTGCTGCTATAAACATTCGAGGGCAAGTGTCTTTTTTATAGAGTGTCTTTTGTTCTTTTGGGTAGATGCCCAGTAGTGGGATTGCTGGATCAAATGGGAGATCTACTTGTATCTCTTTCAGGTATCTCCATGTTGCTTTCCACAGAAGTTGCACTAGTTTGCAGTCCCACCAGCAGTGTAGGAGTGTTCCTATCTCTCCGCATCCACGCCAACATTTATTGTTTTGTGACTTTTTGATAAAGGCCATTCTCACTGGAGATAAGTGATATCTCATTGTGGTTTTGATTTACATTTCCCTGATGATTAGAGATGTTGAGCATTTTTTCATATGTTTCTTGGCCATTCTTCTGTCTTCTTTTGAAAAGTTTCTGTTCATGTCCTTTGCCCACTTTTTGTACTGGCACAAGAACAGGGTCATCGACCAGTGGAATAGAATAGAGAACCCAGATGTAAAACCATCTTCTTATAGCCATCTAATCTTCGACAAAGCAGACAAAAGCATACAATGGGGAAAAGAATCCTTATTTAATAAATGGTGCTGGGAAAACTGGATAGCCACATGTAGAAGACTGAAGCAGGATCCACACCTT
>CAUYRT010006060.1:0-103723 GCA_963574885.1 Lepilemur ruficaudatus | reverse complement strand
TACATTCAAAAACCTACTCTGTCAAAGTAGTCCAGAGAGTACATACATAGTGCTCCAACTGTATCTACGTACAACCAACACTCCATTTTAAGTGTACAATTAAATGATTTTCAGTGAATTTACCGAGGTGTACAGTTAATCCCATGAATCAGTTTTTGAGGAATTCCTTTCCCCTATTGAGACCCCTAATTCCACTCCCCCACTACGATTCTGTGGCATTCTTGGTGAGCTCCCCTGAAAAGCCCAAACAATATGCAGAAATTAGCATTTACTGACCAATCTCTATAAGCCGGTCACTGAGCTTTTTACCTTATATATGGTGTATCATTTAATCACACAACCATATGAAGGCTTTATATCAAATTTAATGATGAAGAAAAAGAGACTCAAAGAAACCGAAGAAACCTACCCAACCTCATACCTGTAGTACATCATTGAAATTCCAAGGCCAATTTCCTTGACTCTAAAACCTAATATTTTTCCCACTTGCCCAGGCTGCTTCCTAAGGGAAAAGTAGACAATCTAGCCAGGAAAAATACAGTGGGCAATATCAAAAGGGGAGCTCTAAATCTTAGATTGGGGATATGGAGTTGAGTGGATCCCCGTCAATCGGAACTCTTTGCAATATCTGTAAGGTAGCGTTTTTCAAAGGGTTTGCATTGAAATGCTAATCCCCCACAGGGCCCCCAAAAAAGGGATGCTGTTTGTGTTCAGTTGGGCTTGGGAAATGCCACAACCAGTATCTCCTCTTAAAGAGTCAAAAGGTGTATTCATATGTGAAGAGGTCCAAAAGGTCAAGAACCCTGTTGAAATGGGTTCATCTACAGTTTCATGTCGAATTTCCCTGTGGCACAGCTAACATCCCAGTGAACACCAGTTATGAGATGCTGCCCTGGCCAGTAAGGAGCCAAGGATGGGTCTTAAGCTCAGCAGCAACATGATTCATTTGCACTTTTGACATGGGATTCTGGCAGCTGGGTTGGGGGAGTGGTAGAGGTCGAATTTGAAGGGAAGCCAGGACCTGAAGTGGGGATATTTGGGGGCATAGAGATGAAGAGAGAGGGACAAAATGGAGAAATATTTAATAAGTAGAATCAACAGAACTTGGAGATGAATCAGATGTAGGATAGAAATAAATAATAAATAACCCACAAAGTTCTCGATTGGTGACTGGGTAGATATTGTACCATATGAGATAGAGAAATTGGTTAACCTTTTTCAGTCCTGTGCTTTCCAAATGTATGTATCTGTAACCCTTTTTATTTCTGAGATATCCGATGGAACTGGTGTTCTGTGGAACACACTTTCAAAAACACTGTGTGGAAGTTTCAAAAAGGTACTGGCCAGAGAATCTGCATAGCATCATCCAACTTCTATGGGGAAAATCCTAAGAAAATGTTATGGAGACAAATGAAATTAACAGTGTAAATGCAATTTAAAGGGACACATGGCCAGGTGTGGTGGCTCACGCCTGTAATCCTAGCACTCTGGGAGGCCGAGGCAGGAGGATCGCTCAAGGTCAGGAGTTAGAGACCAGCTTGAGCAAGAGTGAGACCCCCGTCTCTACTAAAAATAGAAAGAAATTAGCCAAACAACTAATAATACATATATAAAAAATTAGCAGAGCATGGTGGCACGTGCCTGTAGTCCCAGCTAATCGGGAGGCTGAGACAGGAGAATCGCGTGAGCCCAGGAGTTGGAGGTTGCTGTGATCTAGGCTGACACCACGGCACTCTAGCTCAGGCAACAGAGTGAGACTCTGTCTCAAAGAAAAGGACGGGGGACATATACAGTCATCCCTCGGTATCCACAAGGGGATTGGTCCCAGTACTGGAAAGGCATGCCAAAATCCACACATACTCAAATTCAGGGGGTTGACCCTGTCTAACCGTGGATATGAAAAGTCAGCCCCTCCTATACGCAATTTCACATCCCGCAAATACTGTTTTCCATCCACATCTGGTTGCAAATGTGGAATTTGCCATAAAGAAGGGCAGACTTTATTTAGTGAAAAAAAACATAAGCGGTCCCTCACAGCTGAAACCTGTGTTGTTCCAGGGTCAACTGTATATCTAATGTAAGAGAAAACCTAACTTACTTTTTTGTGCCACTATAAGATCTAGAGAAAAGAGTCAGGAAACTGTAGCTCTCAGGCCAAATACAGCCCACCACCTGCTTTTTAAATAAAGTTTTATTGGAACACAGCCATGCTCCTTTATTTACATATTGTCTGTGGCTGCTTTCATGCAACAATGGGCATCCTTGAGTAGTTGAGACAGAGACTGAATGGCCAGTGGAGCCTAAAGTATTTACTACCTAGCCTTGTACAGAAAAAGCTTGCCGAACCCTGATCTAGTGAACTGTTAAGTACATAATAGATGCTTGTAAAAAAAAAAAAAAAATGAACAAATTGATACATTGAAATCCATGACCATGAACACCAATAAACTTACAACGCAAGTTCCATCAGGCTACACCAGCTGATGAGTACAAAGGAATTCCAACAAAGAAACTCAAAGTGTAAGTATCTGGTTCAGTCTCCCACTGAAATTTAGGAACTCCCTCCCTACTAAACCTACTAATGTTTCTGATCATGGCCCTCCTGCTGGCAGCCACGTGGCGCCTCAGTTCTCCCCCCACCACTCCCACATCCCTGGCTCCCACTCCCCAGAGACCCAGCTACCAACATTACCCTGGGGCTCATCAGCTAACACGTTTCATGGAGCCTTTGTGAGTCAGAAATATATTGACCATCATATAGCAGTAACTCCTACTACAGAGGCTTAAACAAGATAGATGTTTGTTTATCCATTCAAAAAGAAGTCTAGCGGTAGGTGTCCAAGGCTGTTTCCAAGAAGGAAGGATAAAGAAGGAAGGAGGGCGAAGGGTTGAAAGAAGCCAAAATTCCAGCCAAAATTGTTCTTTTTAAAAAAGTTTACTGGTAGTTCAAACTGGTGGCTTCTACTTCCATCTCATCTTCCAGAACTAGCACACACGAAGACTTCCTCTTCAAGGGCAGGTGGAAAAGTGAGTGTGTGAGCTTTCTGGTCCCTCTGGTAGAGTATGGAAAAGGACCGTTGGAAATGGCTTTTGGAACAGCCAAACTGCAGTGTCTGCCTCAGGGTCTTTGCTTTGTTCCATTCTCCAACATGCTCTCGCCATTGCTTGGCCAAGTGGAGACAATGCCCCCAACTCTTGTTGGCACCCCTCTTGGATGTGGACCCCACATGGTCCTGCTGGCTGTGTGCTCAGCAGCTCACAGAGATTTCAAGCTGCGGCCTTGTGTGTGTGTCACAGCCTCCATTCAGCCCAGGCTGGGCACGGAGGACAGCACACTGTGGCAATACCACCTTACCATGCCCACTCTGCCATGATCTCCCTCCAGTCCTATTCTAAAGCTTGTCATTGAAATAAAGTTTGTAAGGGCACCAGACCTCTTAAAGAAAATTCTTTCCTATGCCCTCCCTAGCATTTCATGCTAGTTAAACTCCAGGAGTCTTCCATACATCTCCAGACATGCCTGAACCTGTAGATTGTAAAGAGCTCGGGATCCCACTCTGGAATCCTCACAAATCAAAAAGATGGAATGAAAGAAAGTGGATGAAATAGGGTTTCAGGAATACCCGTGCTCCGGGCTTCTGTGGGGTCACAGAAGAGAGTATTTATGGAATACCTACCACTTGCTCAAAGTCTACATTTTAATTATAAATATTTTGTCTATTTATAAAACAAACCAGAAAGAAATTCTTGTTAATGTAGTGACTAGTACAGCATAATGTTCGTAACTTTCATAAGAATCAATACTTGGATAGTTGGATATTGATTGGTTGGTTAACTATTATTTTTGGCTAAAATATATGCTAAGAAATAATAGAAAATATGTAGTATTTATTGAGTATTCTAAAAAATAACCTAGCTTTAAAATCAATCATAGAGTTCTAAATTCTCCAAATTCTCCAAGTTATACTCGAAAGCAGCTTGAAAGGAACATTTACTCCTTTACTGAGTACATTAAATTGGTCATATGTGAACATTAACTAGGAAGCTAGTCAACATCACAACATAACAATAATTAATTTTGGTGTAAAATATCCAAGTCCAATTCATGTACATTATCTCATTTGACTTTCACAATCATTAAGTCACCCCATTTTCTTTACATTTGTCAGCCACCTCAGAAATGTGGCTGCCTTAGTTATAGGCAGGTTTTAAGGGGCACTGATTAAGGGCCCCCTTTAACCCCAAAATATTTTTGCAATCCACTCACCAATGCTTGGCTTCTTTTCATAAAAGATAAATGTTTCATTCCACAATTAGAAATAAGACCGAACAAAATCTCCATGGAGTAGGTAACACAGGATTCAATGTCCCCGAAGGTGGGAAGGCTGAAGAGCTCCAGACACGTGGGCCAGTGACCCAACACAGGCTAAACCCTGAATAACTGTTTTCTCATCTGTAAAATGGAGTAAGAATTATCTATTCCCCATGTGATTTTTCCCAGGATCAAGTATAACAATATTTACAAAGCACTTGGTCAGCATGGCAGCTAGGAAGGACTCAGTAAATGTTAGCTCTTTCCTCGTTCTTATTTTTACTTTTATTGTTGCTGTTGGTGGACTCATGGGAAAAGGGAAGGCAGTGCAAAGGGCACCAAGCTGTGCCCTGAACGGAAGGGGAGACATATTCCAGAGAGAAGAAAAGAAAAGAACACCAAAAGAAGAGAGAAGTTCCTGTGGCACATAATGAGCAAATAGCCCAAACTTCCAGCTTTTCACTTTGGCGGCCTTGGGCCAGCCGAGGGCCGGTGGGCAGGAGAACGGTCTCACTGGGGTGGGCAATGCAGCAGCACACCACCAGATGGCAGCATGGAGCCACTGCCATGTTCGCCCCGGGGCAGCACAGCCGCTTCACCCTGCTGAAGAATTGCAGGGTTCTGAAGACCTGGTTTACAGCAATGGAGTAGGAATCGCCCCAGCCAGACTCCCTTCTCTGCAGGATCTAATCCCTGAGCGCTGGTGTTTCTGAAACCTTAGTTTCATCCACTTCCCTCACTCCACCTTGCTGTTCTTGGGATTGGAGAATGATTAGTAAATCTGACTTACTACAGATTCTCTAAAAAGAGAATCATTTCACACCCAAAGATAAGAATTACAGGGCCCACTCTGCGGCGAGCGTTTTGCCTGCTCTTTCTAAACCCATGGAGGCTCATCCACGGCTAAAAGTGTTATTAAAAGACCGTTTGCCATACTTACACGCAAATCACCTTATGACAAGACTAGTTCAAAAGAAAAAATGCCACAGAAATCCAATGGTTTTTTTTTTTTTTTTTTGCAGAAAAGTCAAGCAGTAGTTCATTAACATCTAAGACCAATTTTCAAATACTGAGTAGTTTATAAATGGATTCATACAAATAAAGTATATTTCCTCCGAAAGTCCAAAGTCTTTATGAAATTTCATCATCGATGTAAAGAAACAGGTCATTTTTCCTTTATAGCTACGAATAACATGGAAGTGATCATCATAGATTAAAATAGTATAGGATCATTCTGAATCCATTCATTTTTAATTTGGGCCTAAGAAAGGTATTCTAGAAGAAGGTCAAGGCCAGGGCAGTGGCTCATGCCTGTAATCCTAGCACTCTGGGAGGCTGAGGCGGGTGGATCGCTCAAGGTCAGGAGTTCGAAACCAGTCTGAACAAGAGCGAGACCCCATCTCTACTATAAATAGAAAGAAATAATTGGCCAACTAAAAATATATAGAAAAATTAGCCGAGCATGGTGGCGCATGCCTGTAGTCCCAGCTACTAGGGAGGCTGAGGCAGGAGGATCGCCTGAGCCCAGGAGTCCGAGGTTGCTGTGAGCTAGGCTGTTGCCACGGCACTGTAGCCCGGGCGACAGAGTGAGGCTCTGTCTGAAAAAAAAAAAAGAAGAAGGTCAAAAGTATACATAATGTCCCCTGATGCTGTAATTTACATTTAGTTTATAGATTTTTGTCACCAGATAAGAAAAACGTATGTATCCAAATAGCTCCCTAGAAAACACACATATGCAGAAGCTGAAAACAGCAAGTTATCCCTGCTTACATCAGCACTGGCTTGTCCTTGAATCTCCCCAACCTGCTTTTTACTGCAGCGTAACCTGTCCTGGCGTTGCAGTGCTGTGCACACCCCTTATCTCTGGAGGTAGGCCTAACTTTAATGCAGAGTAAATGTGAGTCCGTGTTAATCTAAATAAGTATTTTAAAAACATTGTTTAATAGTGATACTACTGTAAGCTGAAGAAAACAAAAGTATTCACCATTTAAAATATGTAGTCTTACCTTAAAATTAGTATCAGCAATAATTAACTTCATCAGTGATATTAACAACCCATATCATGTGTGCCCGGATACACTGCACCAAGAAGGATGCAACAGCTTCGCCAGCACTCCTGCCAAGAAAGCATAACTAGAGCCAGTGATGAGAAAATCACAGACAAATCCAAATGGAGGGAAATTCGACAAATAAATGCCCTGCACTCTAAAAACACTGGTCAGGAAAGGAAAAAAAAAAGTGAGAAACTGATCCAGATTAAAGGAAACTAAAGAGACGTGAAAAGTATGATAAATGCAACCCTTGATCCTGGCTGGGCTTTTTGACCAGATCCCCCACCCCCAAAAAGAATGCTATACAGGACACTACCGACACAATTGGCAAACTTCAGATAAAGACTTTGTGTTAGACAATACTAATGCAGTGATATAAAGCATCTTGATTTTAGGGCCTGGTGTGGTGGCTCACGCCTGTAATCCTAGCACTCTGGGAGGCCAAGGCCGGTGAACTGTTTGAGCTCAGGAGTTGGAGACCAGCCTGAGCAAGAGCAAGACCCTGTCTTTACTAAAAATAGAAAGAAATTAGCTGGACAACTAAAAATATACATATAAAAAATTAGCCAGGCACAGTGGCACATGCCTGTAATGAGTTCAGGAGTTTGAGACCAGCCTGAGCAAGAGTGAGACCCCGTCTCTACTAAAAAAATAGAAATTAGCTGGAAAACTAAAACATATATATAATTAGCTGGGCATGGTGGCACATGCCTATAGTCCCAGCTACTCGGGAGGCTGAGGCAGGAGGATCACTTGAGCCCAGGAGTTTGAGGTTGCTGTGAGCTAGGCTGATGCCATGGCCCTCTACCCTGGGCAACAGAGTGAGAATCTGTCTCAAAAAAAAAAAAGAATTTTTATCTTATTATTTTATTAACAACACAACATTGTGCCAAAAAAAAAGAGGAAATTTTTAAAAGACAATGAAATCACCCACAATCCGCCTCCCTATTCTCCGGGTGCCACATGTCTACAGGTTTCCTTCACCGTCTTTGTGTCATGTGTCTTTTGCACCCTCTTTTCCAAGTCTCCATCATCTCTTGACTGGAGACTGGGCTCCGGGCTTCCACCTGTCCCCTCCGCACCTGGCCTCCCCAGAGCAGCTCACCTGCACCTTTTGTGCATGACACTGAGCGGCAGCTCAACTAACATTTGCTGTGTGAGTAACTGAATAAACAAACGAATCATAGTGAAAATACCAATCTGTCATTTGCTCTTTCGGTAAAGCAAATTTTAATGACGCTCTACACACTCACCTTTTAAAGTAGAGATTTTGGCATAATACATTATGAAGGATCCAGCTGAATAATTTAGCATTTGAAAACATACAAATGTTACCTAATACCAGTTAAATTCTGCCCACTCTAGCTCATCCCTAGAGTTCACCTCTGTCAACTGAAAAGGAGACCGAGTGCTCCTAACTTCACCTTTATTCTCCCCTTTCCACCCCTGTCTAAAGCCGGCTGCCCAATTCCTACCTTACGCGGTAAAGTTCCCTACCTGGGCATTTCTGAGCCCAGGTGGCTGTATCCAAATCTCTCAGATCAGATCAGAGTGGCCTCTGCCTTCTGGTTGAGGCAGTGCGACCTGGGCTTCGCTGAGATCGCCGGGTTATGGAAATCTGCAGATCGAGGGTCGCGCATCTGGCGGTGAGCAGGACCCCACCCCTAACCAGCTGCAGGCTTCTCTCAAATGGTATAATCTTTTCTGTTCTCTGTGTTCAATTGAGTAAAACAGAGGTGGGATTAAATAATTTCTAAAATCACCTTTAGTTCTGAAAGGCTATGATTCTATAGCCAGGAAAAGTAGAAACAATCATATAACAAAAAATCAGGAGTAAGGAAATTTTGAAACTCAACAGAATGTAAGTACTGTGATCATGAATATCACAGGTTATTTTAGGGTTTAGATGCAGAGGACGGAAGAGTAAGACTCCCCTCATACCAAGTGGTGGAATAAAATTAGGTAATTACAGACTGGTAGTTGTGGAAGACAATAAATGACTTAATAAAACAGTTGCCCATGACCAGCTCTGGTTGAATGACACATCTCCAAATGCTATAATTAAATACCTCTGAAATTAAATTCTAGCAATGAGTAAGCTTTTCTTCCTTTATACTTTCAATAGCTTGGGAAGTTGAGTACAGTAGTTTTTTAGGTTCCTAGATCAGTGGTTCTCAAAACATGGTCTGCAAGTCTAGACCAGAGATCAGAGCATTTCAGAGCATTTCAGAGTGAGAAGGGAAGCGTTGATGAACGAGTCCAACTTGAGGAAAGCAAGGCTCAGGCTGGTTGAGTGGCTTGTCAAAGGTCACACGGAATGGCACAGTGGGCTCACTCCCAGGAAATCTGGCTGAGTATCTCACCACCAGGCAGCTCATCCATAAAACCCTCCAACCAGTCACCTATGAGCTGGTCTCCAGTGCTCTTACTGAAGCCAGGGCTGTATTTTACTCCTAGCATTGACTCACACACTTCATCCCTGTTCCTGCCTCAGGTAGGTCACGCACAATGAGACCTTTGGCAGTACTGAAGTCATTTCACACCCCAGGATGGGGGCAAGATGGACAGCCCTGTCTTCCCTGGTTTGAGTCCCTCTCTAAAGAGCCCAGTGAATGCAATCACAGGCGACTCATCAGACACAACCATTCCACACAAGTGTTCTCTGTTTTCTGCAATGGTAGTAGGAGAACAGGGCTACACATTCCTCCTGGGGCCTACATCTCCATCAAAGAGTTCTCTGGAAATTTGGAAAATTAAAAAGCTATTGCATTACAGCACCTTGGACATGTTCTGAATTCAAACTAATATGCTAAAGAAGAAGGCCAGTTCTGTTATACGGACATTCAACATGTCTCTTCTCCGGACTTGTCCAGGTAGAGAAGATGACGTTAAGGGGTACTCCCGTGACGGAAGACAATGCCCTTCGTTATAGCTATCGGCAATAAGGAAGACAGGATCTGCTACCTGACACGGCGATGCTGGTTCTGTTTTACTGGGGGTGGTAGCAGAGCGAGCACATCAAGCCTGTGCTAGCCTTGCCGCGAGCCCTCCCCGGCACCTCTCGGGTGAACTCCCCAGACCAAAGCTGGACGGGAGCTCAGCGTTTGCGGTTCTCCCTCCTCCGTGTGAAGGCCATTCTCTCCAAAGCCTTGGCACCCGGAGAGACGGCAACAGAACTGTGGTCACAGATCTCCTGCAATATTTCTTCATGAAAAAATACAAGGATTTTTATCCAGGATGAAGTATCTTCAGTACAAACAAGAATGTGATTCCCTAAATCACAAGGTCAGGAAGTCCTCCCTGATCGTTGGGAAGTTTCTTCACATGTGACTCGAGGCTTTGCCACGTCTCTCAAGCACTTTTATCATCCGTAATAGTCCCATGAAGTGAAAGTGATTCCTCATCAATTCAAAAGTTTGAGAATTCCTGACCTGGAAATTTGGGGTTAGAAGGAAGTAACGTCTTAGTCCCTTTTTTCTAGAGACTCAAGGCCTGTAATTTAATTTGTGAGATCATTCGCAGGAAGGGGAGATGGTAGAGTCACGGGATTCTGTTTTCCTTTTTGGGGAAATCAGACTGTCTGGATCTGGATCCCTGTTCTTTAACTTGCTGGCTGTGTGAATTTGGGCAAGTTACTTCACCTCTTGAAATCTCCTTTGGTTTGTTTGTGAGAACAAGTTTGATAGCCAGGACAATAAACAATCAATATATTTCAGCTGTTATTATAAGTTCTGCTGGGCAGGTAATATCACATAACATTTAGGCTTGTGGGTTCTGAAATTATATTGCTTGAGTTAAAATCCTGGTTTCATCCCATACTAATTATGTGACTGTGGGCAAATTATTTAACCTCAAGTCACAGGTTTTTCTTCTACAATATGAGGATGAAGGTTGTCCTGAGGAATAAATGAGAAGGAAAAGCCAGGTATCCACAGAAAGTAAGTGGCACAGTGCTTGGTGCATACTAAGCATTTTAAAAATATTAGTTATTGTCATTATTCAATATTAATGTAGTAGTGGCAGCAGCAGCAGTAGTGGTGGCAATACTGCTCTATTTGGGAGACAACTCATAATTACTAACTGTGGAATATCTCTGAAAAATGTTCTTGGCAGGATTAATGTCCCCATTCCTGACTGGAGCTCATTATAAATACCCATCTTCTCTGAACAGCGCCAGGACCTTTGAAAACATGTTCTGGGGGAACAGAAAGTGCACAGCATTCAGTAATAGTCTACATGGGGAAACATTTCCCCCCTGTGCTCTTCCATTTAATTTATTAAAAATCTTCCTTGTGCTATTTTAATAGTCGGGATAATTAAAAACAACAACAAAAATTCCTGCCAATATTTCTAATTAAAAAATTTTCACTGGCCTACTATTATGAATTTTAAAGTAGTTACCAGAAGTCAACTTATTTGCAAGAGACCCTATTCTATAATAGATATGTACTGGATTTGAAGTTAAAACAAAACCAAGCAAAATCTATGTTAAAATCTCTCCCATCATCTACGGCCTTGGGTAGAATATTGTGGCCCTGGGCCATTGCTGAATAACTTCTTAATATCAATTTTCCTCATCTGTCAAAATAGGGACCTTAGTATCTGCCCCTTCTGTCTTCCAAAGTTGTTATTGGAGATCAGACGAGAAAAATTGGGATTGAATTGTAATTCAAGTTGTACAAATTTAAGTTATTCTTATTTCAAAATGTGAGCTCACTCACTCACCCACGCACGCCCTAATGCTCAGATTTTGTTTGTACGAACGAACCGATGAACAGCTTATTTGGTTGGTTGGTACATTTACCTTCATCGGAGCCTGAGTTTGGCTCCCTTTTAGGAGGGACGGTTTCCGAATATGCCTTAAGGTATTCGGGAGGCAGAGCCATACTCTCTGGAGGCGGGCTGAGGGGTGGATGGTGCTTCCGTAGTGGAGCCTTTCACAGACTCCTTTAAGGCATTTTAACAGGCTTCCTCAGAGCTGTGCACTCGCCAAAATATATATTGACATGATAAACCACAATGGATTTAAGTGTTTAAAGTCGAAAATACACTTTTAAAAATAAGTACTAAAGTTGGCCGATTCAGTAATAATACCTGAATGCTGAATTGAATTTGTTTAGAATAAACCACAGAGTAAACTTTTTCATTTTAACATTTTGCACTGAAGCAGGGAAAACCGAAGGGGAAAAATGCAATTCCATGAAACATTTCCTCATTTCTACATTATGGAACAATCGCAACTCCTAGCAGAGTTATGCAGCCAAGTCAACAAACCCTGAAGTCTCTGTAAAAATGTTTAGATTCGAATTAAAATTAAGTATGCTTTCTGTGCCCCTGGCTCTGTCTGCTTCTCTCTGTCTTATGCTTACTTCTTACGTCTCCTATAATCCCCTTTCTATGCCTAGAAAATCTTCTGCAGAAGAATCCACCAAACTTGAAAAAAAATTGCAAAAAACGTTAGGTGCCTATTTTTTGCTTGTTTATTCTGCATCTGCTGTCAGTGCTAAGTACAGACTCTCTCTTCCTTTGGTTGTGTACAGTTCCTCTTACACTATCCAGTTGTCTCCACTGTTTTAATTTGGGTGGAATATTGTGAAATATTTTGATTTGAGCAATTTCTTGTGTGGGCGGGCTATCTACGGCAAACTCCAGCGTTCTGAAGTGTGGAGGTGATTTTGTCTCATTCATTCCATTCATTCAGACATCACTTCCTCCAGCATATCCTGAGAAGTGATATACTGTTTACTTATTTGGGAAGCTTGCAAGCACCGACTTGGAGCATCAGAGGGGAAAAACCCTGTTTAACGAGATAGGTGGTTCAGAGGAATCCTGCCCCTTTTCTGTCTTCCCAATGCGCACAGTGTTCGGATGAAAGGCTGAGGTCACCCTGGGGGTAGCCAAGGGTCCTCGCTCCTCCTAAACTGGCTCTTTAGTCCAGGGGTAGGAACTGGGAACAGCACCCCACTAAGGCAGCAATTTATAGTAGATCAGAGGGTGACAAATTCTCCCTATGGCTCAGAGCCCCCCAACCCCCGCCCCGCACTTTGAAACATGGGCTCATTTAGCATGTTTGCCTCTGCAGAGATGACGGGCCACTAAACAATGTGGTTAGCACAGCTTGGCCTCGGGCAGCTGGAACAATAAATAGTGTGTTTCCTAAAAGGGGGGAAAGAGTTTCTTCTTTCTACCTGAAACTGTATTACTCCAATATCATGCTAGCATCTTGATTATTTCACACCAGCCCCTCTGTAATCACACGTCCAGGCTTGATCCTGAATACACAGGAGAAAAGTGAGAAACAGAGGCAGTCATCTAGGAACCTGGCATCGTAACAACAGAGAACTAACCAAATTTTTCACTTAGGATCTCAGAATCCCCTGTAGGAAGAGATTTTTCTTCAAAGATATTTAGTGTTCTATAGACTCAAAATTGAAAGTGTTTTTGAACTTCACGCATGGTGTTTATTTATTTTATGTATGACAATACACCTGCTCACTCCCCGCTGTCTATAGATCTAAAGTTCATTGAACTTTATCTTCCCTGGCATCCCTCATGTCCTTTGCTGCCTGGTCCATGGACCAGGCACTACCATTCACTGGTGCATTTTCATTATTTCAATAAATATGATTTCCAAATTTTTGTTTGTCTGTTTGTTTAAAAGACTGGATCTCACTCTGTCCCTTCAGCTGGAGTGAAATGGTGCGATCACAGCTCATTGTAACCTTGAACTCCTGGGCTCAAGTGATCCTCCCACAGCGGCCTCCTAAGGAGCTAGGACCACAGGTGTGTGCTACCACACTTAGCTAATTTTATTATGATTTTTTTGCAGAGAATGGGGTCTTGCTATATTGCCCAGGCTGGTCTTGAACTCTTGGCCTCAAGCTTTCCTCCCTGCTCTCACAGGGATATTCATATGCCCTCTTTTATTTCCACATTTTAAAATGCAGGACATATTCATTAGAAAAGCAAAGTCAGAAGAGCAGGAAGCAAAATCACCCATTTGGGTGGTGGCCCCAACTACTGCCAGGGAGGAATGAGCTTTGCTGCCTACCCTTGCTGTGTTCAATACAACCACACCCCATCACCCCAACATCCCCTCACTCCCCACCCACAATCCTCTAGGCACCCACTGCAGCCCCTTTTGTCTTGCCTTATGGGTCTTTTTGTTCACAGCGCTTATAACTTTCCAATATGTTATCTAGTTCACTTACTGTGTTTATTGGAAATTATCTGTCTCTCTCCACTATCATATAAGTTCCATGAGGGCAGGGATCTTTGCCTATTTTGTTCAGTAATGAATCTCAAGTTCCAAGGACAGTGAAACACAAAGCAAGTACTCAATAAATATTTGTGCCCAAATGAATGAATGCTGAAAGTCAGGTACTCCTCTTATGCTCAGGTTGCAATGCCTACCCTGCTGACTGCTAAATTTTTTCTCCTTGCCTGCTGTCAGGAGGAACTAAACAACACAGAGCTAGGTGGTATTGATCTGCTGTTCCAGCAAGTAAAAGATAAAATATAAGATCCCTGACTTTCCAAACTCAAACACTTTTACTCGAACAGAAATTTCATGAGCATCTTTTTATTCTTCCTTCTCAAAAGGAAAGAATAGAGAATATCACTAACCACTATTTACTGGTGCTTCCCATGGTACGGTCGCTGTGCTGAGCTTTCTACAGACCTTGTCTCACTCAATGTCCACAATCCCTCTCTGAGGTTGGCATTTTACAGCTGCAGAACTTCAGACCTTTCAATCTAAGAAGTGTATGCAAAGCCCACAGTTAGAAAGAAGTAAAGTGGGATTACGAATCTAGCCAGTGAAACAGCAGAGACCATACCCCTGGTCCCCATGGCACACCTCCCACCCTGTACCTTCTGTCCTCAGCTTTGCATATCTTTTCTCCCATCCCCCATGTCAAAGTTAAAAATAAATAAGTAATGGGATTAAAAAATGAAATATAGGTAACCGATCCAAGCACTAAACACTCTTATACCAGCTGCGAGGCATCATAAAGGCTGCGCAGGGCTATAGAAGTACAGCCAAAGGACAGCAGGACTTCAGACTTCACCAGTCTGGGGTTTTTGTTGTGGTGGTGGTTGTTTGGTTTTGTTTTCCCGAGAGGTAGAAAAATGTAGTCTATTAGAGTTGTGAAAGACATTCTTCAAAAGTGGGAATTATATACAGAGGCCGTCAGGGCTTTGGAATGCTGTTCTACAGGATGACATATAGATTTGCCGTGAGAGAAGCAGGGAGACGAGATGACACTCTGGTTGCCCAGTGTATGTCCTCTGCACCCAAACACCGCCCCACACATCCACAACTCCCCGAGTCTTTAAGGAGCTCATGTACGTGCCAGGACACTCTTTAATACAAGAAAATGACAAATCCAACCTAGTTATTGAGGGGGAAAATGATCCACTTTACAGATGATCAAGGCTGTTGGCTTTATTTTTCCTTGTTATTTCATTGCAGAGCATTTTGTCATCTCTCATGAATGTCACTTCTCCCTATTCCTTCACTAGCAGAGCATGGGGATGAAGTTGACAGGGCTCACAGAATCAAACATTTTGTAAGGCTTTCTTAGAGTCCATGGAAAGGTCTGGTAGAGAATCAGTTATCCAGTCAAAGGTATTGGTTAATTTGTAACTTCCTCCAAGAGTATGAACACTCTTACTCACTTTTATTAATACAGTTCCTGCAGAAGCCGTTTATTTGTGCACAGAGTGAGTAAGTACTAAATGATGCAATGAACAGTAATTTGAGGAATAGCCACAGTCAGGAGCTGCAAAGGAAATGAAAGTGGGGAGGGGACAGAGCCCACCACAGGAGAAGCTGGGAGGCAGCCTGGCAACAGCGGCATCCAATAGGCAGGTCATCTACACTCTGGGAGTCTCAGTCTTGCACCTGCAAAGCAGGAAGAATACTGACTTCACCGGGTTGCAGTGACTTTTAAACGGATCATGCTTCTGACAATACCTTATAACTGCCAAGTGCTGTGCAAATTCAAAGTCCCCTAATGGTCTCTGCTTGTGCGATTTAGTGCAGGACATGACAAGTAGAACCTGTGTCTACGATGTGGGACAATGACAGGCGCCAACATACAATCACGTGCAGAGTCACTGAGAGCTGTACTCAGTGCCAACGCGCAGGGAAGCGGGAAAGAGGGGAACAGGTGGGTGAGGGTGAAGCGGCACCGCAGGAAGCGGACCAGGGCAGGCAGAATGAGCACACAGAGGTTTCAGTGGAAGTGAGAAGAGACTGGAGGCGGTTTCTGAAGGAACCCAAGCACAGCTGGCGAAGAGAAGAGCTAGGAGAGGCCTCCTGCTTGTGGGTGACGGGACGATCTGGCCAAGAGTCTGCCTCACTTGTGTGTGCCGTGCCCTGAATGTCCACGGTAATGCTGAGCTGCTTCTCAGTGGCACGGTAAATAGGTCCCGTTGCTTTTATAATCTCCCGCCACCTCCCCCCAGTGACATTTCTTGTGCTTGTCCTTCCTTATTGGAGACTTCAGGTATACAGGAAGGAACTAGGATACTGGCAGGGTGTGAATGAGGAGAAAATTATAAGGTGAGAACATTCTGGACCAAATTATATAAAACTGTAAAAGCAAAGGACTGAAATAAAAGAACAATCAATTTGACTTTTTGTAACCTTTCCTAGCAGAGGTGGATAGAGTTTTTCTAAATTGATTTTTTTGGGATTAAGAAGTTTGTAGTAGGTGTCATCATAGCTTTACCAGAATTGACCAAGAATTAGCTGAGACTTTCACTGCTTACGAATAAATTCAGTATCTATATAGACACATTTCAAAGATTAACAATATCTGCGTGCACAACACATAGGGAGTCTTTGGCTTCCACAACAACCTACAGGTTGCTGTTTTTTAAACACATATTTTACAGAAGGAAATGCGCTAAATGATGAAGCAGTTTACTCAAGACCGTCCAGGTAGTAACAGACGGGACCAGAACCCACACCCAGATATCTGGACTCCAAGTGCAAGGTTCTTTCCACACCCTGCTGTGTTTTACTTCTGCGTCTCACGGGGGACTTTTGGTTGAGATCCCGGCATCGGCGCTGTCACGCTCCGCGCTGCGGGGCTCTCCGCCGTCCACAGCCGCGCCCTGCGCTCGGTGCACCACCCTCCGCTCTGCTCTTGCTTAAACTTGCTAACTCAACCCACCAGTACTGGAGTGCAAGGCTTTGAAAACAACCTGACTTCCTTTTGGTTCCTTTAGGAGTAAGTACTACCAGGGCTGGTGGGAGGAATCCGAGCCGATCCCAAGCCTACTTACGTGTGGCCACTAAACATAGTGACAACAGGAGCAGAAATATCGAGCGCACAGCCCTGGGTGACTTCTGTAGGCTGGTGGAAGTTTTTGTAAGTGAGCAGATTTTTACATGTAATTTAAGAGTTTTCATAGAGAAAAAAACACATGTTCCGAAACAGACTTTGCATTTCCTTGTGCAACAGCACCATCCAGTTGTCAGAGGAAAAGCCCAGCAGCTCTGCCACTCCGAGGTCTGCAGCGGGCAGGCGGGCGGGCTTCCGACCCCACATACACCGCGGTCCGCAGCTGCCAGGCTGTCACGAGCTGGCGGGCGTGAGCAACAAGGACAGAAACCACTCATAATATGGAAACTTACCGGTGAAAAGTGCTATTGTGTTTATAACTGAAAAGCAAACAAAGTCTGTCTCTTTCAGTGTCCGTTTTGGAATGAAGCAATTAACACAAACTACGTTTTATTCTGTTAGTCTGCCTCTGCAAAATAAGAACTGAAGGTGAAAAATTAAAGAGTACATTTAAGTGACTTGATTTGTCTAATTTTATCACATCCAGTTATGTACCCAGCTACCCAGGGTACACAAAGTGAATGCCACAGCAGAGGGGAGGGAAATGAATTCTGATCCAAGATTCTAGAAAGGCTTCAGAGAGACTAGGCAAGAGCTAAGCCTGAACAGACAGGAGAGATTTTAACTGGAGCATTCAAGTAAATGGGGACAGACATTCAGGCTCAGAAAATAGCACACGTCGGGAATGGTGAACGTGCATGCGAGGGATATTCAGGTTGAACATCCCAAATCTGAATATCCCAAACCCAAAATGCTCCAAATCTGAACCTTTTTGATGCTGACATGATGCTCAAAGAAAATGTTCATTGGAGATTTTTGGATTTCAGATTTTCAGATTTGGGATGCTCAACTGTTAAGTATAATGCAAATATTCCAAAATCCAAAGAAATTCAAAATAATCACTTCTGGTCCCAACCATTTCAGATAAGGAATACTCAACCTACAGTTAGATATTTTCGTGTTTGTCTCCCTCACTGCAATCCAAGGTCACTGAGGACAGAGGCTGAGTCTTGTGCATCCAAAACCAAATCCCTTCCAAACTTCCTCAAACCTTCATAAATGTGCCAGATCTCCGGGAATCTTGTAAAACCAAGGGAAAGAATTTGGGTGCTAGCCTGAGGTGACAAGCAGGTCTTGGGAATTTTAGGCAGGGGAATTATTTCATTTGCATTTTCTAAAGATTTGCCTGGCTGTAGTATAGAGGAGGAATTGGCATGGTGCAGGAATTGATGGGGGAAAGCAGAGAAAACAGTTGCATAACCTGACTGCTTCCATGCCTCCACAATAATTTATTTCAAAATATTGAGGGGCAGAACTATTTTTCTAAACACATAAGAGATTGATCCTTTCCATCTCAAAACCCTTCATAGCTTTCTCTCACACACAGAATAAAGTCAAAAGCCCTTCATAATCAGAAGCCATTCTGCCTTTCTAGGTTTCTCCTGCTACCTCCCTTCACACACTCTGGCTTCAGTCAGTAAGGACGTCTCCTCCATTATGATATGTGCATGTGCCTCTTTGTGTTTATGAAGACCACTTACCCTCTGGAAGTTTGTTCTTCTTCCTACTAGGGTACCCATCTCATTCGCCATTGGAGCACAGTGGCAGTCTTTGAGGGCCAGAACGGTGACATGTTCACTGATGCTCCTCCACGACACTAGTCTAGCACTTTGCACAATACAGACACTTGGTAAGATTTGTTAAGCAGAATGGAACTGTAACAGCAATACATTAAATATATTTGGATTCATTTAATATTTATTGAGCTCCATAAACCATAAACAAAAAGATTGATTCATTTAATTCCATTGAAATGTTAAAACGCTGCACAGAAATTTTTAAAAACTCCAAAACAAGTTAAAAGAGAAACTAGAGAAAATATACAGAATATATATGACAAAGAGGTAATATCCTTAACATAAGGGAATTCCTCAAACTATTCACATCAACAATCTAAAAAATATGGGCAAAGGAAGGGAATACAACCCTTCCATTTTTCACTAATCAGATTGGTAAGAATGAAAGAGTTTCAAGGTACCCGGTGGGACTGAGAGTGCCAAAAAAGGAACACACACAGGCTTTGTTTACGGGAGGATAAACTGACGTGCTTCTCTTCAGAAGGTGATTGATTTGTCAATACCTACAAAATTTTAAATACAGAAACCTTTAACCTACAAATTCCACTCTGAGAAATTTATCCTACAGATAAAAACATGCACAGGCAAAGACCCAGGTACAAAAATGACTGTTGTCACCTTGTTTATAATAGTGTACTCATCAACAGGAGATTACCTCAATAGTGGTCTACCACGCAATAGAAACTGCAGCCACTGAGAGAAATGGAGTCAATCCACAATCACGGGCAGAAAATTATTCCAAACTATATCATTAAGTAAAAGCAGCAATGTATCCTATGGCTCATGGACTATGATGTTCATTTTTTGTAAAACAAGTGTACACAAGTATGACTGCATAACCACAGAAAATCTTGAAAACTCTTGACATTGGCTGTGTCTGGGGCAGATTTATTGTACATTGCATACCCTTTTGCATTGTTTGAACCTACATGCTTTTCAATGTGTTCAATGTTAAAAAGCCACCACCTCCCCAAACACACACATTTGTTGATCATTAATTATGCAATAGAAGCAAACCAGGCATTATGTATATAATCGTAATGATATTGCTTATGTCCTACGTGAGTTACAAATACTGTACTAGATATGGCAATTCTCAGAAGGGTTGCATTTACATGCAGACACAGTGCAGCACCCTTCCCCATCCCACTGAGAATCGGTAATGAGATGCTTTCTACAAGAGAGAGACGCCCCTGAACACAGTAAAACACCTTCTACATATTTTGTTCGTTGACAGTTGATATCAAAGGCTTGTCTGACACCAAAATTTCTCACGGCACCCACTAACATCTTAACACAATTAATTCATCAAGTCAATCAGCTTCACCTCTCCCAAAGTAGAATCTTGGAAAGAGAAATATCATAGTGGCAAATTTAACAGTGGTGACAAGAAAAACTCCAGAGAGTCTGTCCCTCAAAGTAGTGCAATAAGATCTCGAACAATCAGGTTATAAGAAGAGTATACTGAAATTATCAGGGTAGGTATAAAGAAGCAAACTAGGAATTAGGAAATTACTGAAGACAAATTCAGAATTGAACAGTTTTGCCTGGGTGGAGCAATTACATATACGCCAAGGATTTGCTGATCAAAAATCCCCAATTAATCAGTTTGTCATTTCATGACTTACAGAAAACAATCATCAAAGAACTATGCCATTACTACAAAGCTACAGTAATCAAGACAGTGTGGTGCTAACATAAGGATAGACACATATAGATCAATTGAATAGAGTTGAAAGTCCAGAAATAAACTCTCACATATACAATCAGTTGATTTGCAACAAGGGTGCAAAGACAATTCAATTGGAGAAAAGAAGTCTCCAAGTGGAGACTGAAACAAGTGGTGCTGAAACAAATGGGTAGCCATGCTTAAAAGAATGAAGCTGGACTCTGACCTCATACCATATACCAAAATTAACTCAATAGATTGAAGACATAAATGTAAAAGCTAAACTCTTAGCAGAAAACAGGTGTAAATCTTTGTGACCTTGGATCAGGCAATGCTTTCTTAGATATGACACCAAAAGTAACAAAAGAAAAATAAATTGGAAACAAAAGTTTCACAAAATTTTAGTGCTTCAAAGTACATCAAGTGAAAATACAACCCACAGAATAGAAAATTTTTGCAAATCTTATATATAAGAGACTTGTATCTAGTGCACATCTATAATTTAATAATTAAGACAATCCAATTAGAAGCATGCAAAGGATTCTGAATAACCATTTCTCCATAGACCATATACAAATAGCCAATATGCTTATTAAGATGTTCAACATCCTTAGTCCTCAGGGAAATGAAAAATCAAAACCAAAAGGAGATACCAGCCACACTCACTAGGATGGCTCTAATCAAAGGCAGTAAGTGTTAATGAGGATGCGGAGAAATTGGAACTCTCATGCACGGCTAGTGGGATTGCAAAACAGTGAAGCCATTTGGAAAACTGTTTATTTATTTCTCAAAAGGTTAAACATAGTTACCATATGACCCAGCAATTCAACTCCTGGGTATATATCCAAAGAAAAAGGAATGTCTACATAAAGACTTTGACAAAATGTTCAAGAAACAGCATGACTCTTTATAGTCAAAAAGTGGAAACAACCCAAATGCCCACCAACTGATTAATTGATAAATAAAATGTGGTATGTCCATATAATAGAATGCTAGTCAGCAAAAAGGAATAAAGAATACATGCAATGACATAAATGAACCTTGAAAACATTAGGCTAAGTAAAAGAAGCCAGTCACAAAAGACCACATTATGATTCTGTTTACATAAATGTCCAGAATAGGCAATAATATAAACAGAAAGCATTGGGGCATTGGTATTAGCAGAAAATGGAGAGTGCTAATGGGTACATGGTTTCGGTTTGGGGTAATGAATATGTTCTAAAATCAACCATGGTGATGGCTGCACAACTTTGTGAGTACACAGAAGACCACTGTGTATTCTGTAATAGATGATATACATGGAATATGAATTATATCTCGATAAAGCCGTTGTTTTTTAAAAAAAGTCTTTTAGGGTCAATTAAGAGGCCAGTCTCTATGTGTGGACTCCGTGTGCCAGTCCTAGGAGTTGGGCTTTGGTGGTAGCTCAAACGCTGCAGGCCAGCCTAGCACCCAGGTCCAGCCTTGGCCTGAGCTCCACCTTAGTTCTGAGCATTTAAATGTTTCTTCCAGAAGCTCCAGATCTACAGCTCCCTATAGAGCCACCAGTCAGTCAGCTGCAGGCTTTGAACCTAAATCAACCTCAATCCAGAGGCCCAGTGGGCAGGAATGTCTGGTGCTAAGGCAGGAGTCCATGCCTGCAATAAAGCAAAGGTGGTTAAAATAAATAAATAAAACATTTAAAAAGCTGGGTGTGGTGGCACATGCCTGTGCCTATAGTGCCTGCTACTCAGAAGGCTGAGGCAGGAGGGAGGATCCCTTGAGCCTAGGAGTTGGAGCCTGCAATGAACTATGATCCTGCCACTGCACTCCAACCAGGGCAACATAGTGAGACTCCATCTCTATTTAAAAAAAAAAAATTTTTTAAAGAGCCACATCAGGACAATTCGCCACAGGATAAATGTTGATATTGGGATGTACATTCAAAGACGTGACATTAAAATTCCAAACCCTTTAAACAAGCACACTTAAAAGTACTGAAATGCTTCTCACACAGTAGGCATTAATTCTTTTCAGGTCCTATTTTAATCTATCATTGTTATAGCAATCAATACAAAAGAATTTCTGAAACTATCCATTTTTTATTCAAATAGAACCAATTTAACAATCAAGGTCATACAGCTTAAAAACTTCTGAACTTGGTTTTGGATTTAGATGGACAGTTTATCGTCAGCAGCCACTAAAATAATACTCTTGGCTAGGAGCAGTGGCTCACGCCAGTAATTCCAGAGGCCAAGGTGGGAGGATCACTTGAGGCCAGAAGTTCAAGCTCACCCTGGGCAACAGAGCGAGACCCTCCATATCTACAAAAACAAAATAAAATAAAGTAATACTCTTGATCTAGGGCCAGATAAAAAGGACAGGCAATTTGTTTTTAAGTACACATTAAATCTTGTTAAATAATGTGTCTGTATAAAACTATTCCGTGAATGAAACAAACTGTATTTTAAAAGGCAATGGCACAAGGAGAGCTGTTACACAATCTACCCCAGTCACATACTGAATATTCTCATTGTTTTTATATCATAAAGTGAAGTTAAGCTCTAGTCTCATGCCAGTGTTGAGTTCACCTGATGAGCCCCATCCTTCCTTGTCCATCTCGTCCTAGAAATCCTACTTCTAAGGGAATCAATTTCTCTTTTTCCCATCACTATGGCTCAAGAACTGATAGTACAACTCAGAAGCTTAACCAGTATTTATGGATGTCAGTCACAGAATCCTGTAACTAAACCCCTGGAGAAAGAAAAGAAAGAAAACCAGTTCTGTTTTATGCCATTTATTTTGGACAAAACGTCCCCTCCTCCATGTCAGTGAATGTATTAACCTTACTTGAACAAAGATAAGTGAGAGAAGTAAGGATGGACTTGAGGAAGAAGCCTGGGATTTGAGGCCCACCACACAGCCCTTACCTTCGACTTACCTTTTCGCTCTTGCCCCATCACTCCTCCCTCTTCCCTAAAACTCAAGGTCAAACCATCCACAGGCCACTCTCCAAACACGATTCAAGCTTTCCTTCCAGTACGTCGTCGCTCACAGCATTTCCTTTCTTGGAAACACTGCCTTCCTCTCAGCCCCATTAGGTCTTTACTTGGTCACATCTTACTCTTCTTTTCAGATCAAGCAGAAAAGCTCAACTTTGCATGTAGCCTCCCCTAACACTCCCTTACCTCTGGAAGTCACGTAAGCTCAGTGCAACAGCACAGCCAGCAGCGACTACCATGGTCGCACTGAGAGCAAGCACACAGGACACTGGGCTGACTTGACTCCATCTCCCCTTGTAGAACACAAGTTCTGTCTGCAGGCCTCAAAAGATTACAGCAATAATTTATTAAAAATATTCATCTGCTTCTAAGTTATATAAACAATTTTAATGCAACATTCAATAGGGCATCTTTCCCATTGCTCCCAAGATTTCATCTCTTTCTGCTGCTGTAGGCATAGGTGGCTTCACTCCATTCTGTTTTCTCTGGATCATGATAGAATTCTGTGTATAGATAAAAAAAAAGAAACCAAAATCAGTCATGTATTAAATGCTAATCATTTGCCAGTGATTTGTGATTGCTTCCTCAAAACAGAAATTCCAAAAACCAAGTTAAAAAAAAAACCTAATTATAGATTCCAGATAAATGTTTTCAAACTATTAACAATCAAATATAAGTGGTTATTCCCATAGGACTACATTAACAGCAATTGGGCTGGGGATATACTGTGCATGCACAAAGCACAAAAATTTACCTTGTCCACTAAGAAGTGCGACTGAGTAATTGCTAAATGAAACCAACAGTGTACTTAGCAAAGCGAAAGGAAATGGCCGGGCCTGGTGCTCAGGGAAACAGAAACCATATACCAATGTCTTAAGAAAAATGGACACATTTTAACTACCACAGATGGAAGTGGGAAAAGAGGAGGCAGAAATAGAAGACTAACATGATGTGTTACAGCAGGGCTGTTCATCTCCAGGAAAACTAAATTTGTAACAAGGCTATTGTTTTAGGACTACAGATAATTACATATACCTAGCAAGACCCACCTATATTAAAACTGCATTTTTACGAGGCAGCTAACAAGAGCTCTCGAGGATCCGTTAGGGCTAAAAGAGCACACAGAGGATAAAACTGAAAACTTAAGTTTCCCTACAGCCATCACTGGGAAAGGATTGTGGGTACTGACTTAATTTCAGGCCTCAGTTTCAGCCTAAGAGATGGGTTTTAACATAAAGCTAATCAAGCAAGGCTTACCCAGAATTTCCGACAGTTTTTGTACTTCAAGAAATAAGTGGAACACCTTTCCCCGTGATAGTTATTTTCATCCATACACCGGGCAGAAGCATCAGATTCCTTGAATACACAAGAAGCATCATTTAAAGGGGTGGAATGGGATCTAAAAACAAAACAAAGTTGCTTCCCCCCAAAGCAAATACTGTGAAATAGTTCATTTTCGTTCATTTTAATGCGTAGACACTCACAAAAACGGAACAATCTCGCCAACTATCCCAGCACTCACTCTGCTCAGGCAGACATCTTCATTTTCATCTGGGCCAGTTTGCTGAATCATAGGAAGCTGAGCCAAAGCACTGACTGTAATCAATTAGTCCAGTGACCATTTAACAAGAAACTGAGACAACGTGAAATGTATTCAAAATCAACGCTGCACACCTAGAACCCCCGGTCTCTCGATTCACAATACAGCTCTCCTGCTTTTCCAATCGTCACTCTGACTTGAACGTTTGATTGTAATGCTGGTTTCAAAGTTTCAAGTAAATTACTAATAACTGGCATACATCAGGGCAACCTACGTTAACACCACTCATCTCAACAAATTTTTGGCTATCACTTACTTAATTCCACAGTTAAATACACTATTACACACACAAATTTTAATAGATACCATTAATATCACTTAAAACCAAAGTGAGTAACACAGGGCTATGCGTTGAAAGGCAGGTAGGTACCACCGGGGGATTGCTGTCTGAACGGAAAGTAGATTGGATAACTAACCTCAAAGTGAAAGGTGTAACTCTGAGGAGTCATCTAAAGGAAAGCTCTAACTAAACAGATCTAAGAAACATCTTCTACCCAAACAGATTTACTTAATAAAAATGTTGAAAACTGACCTAATATACAGAACAAAGCTAAATTTCTATGCCAAATATTTAATGAATGTACCTATTTGGAAAATGCACATGGGATCAAGGAGCATAATTTTCATAGCACCAGTATGATGACTACATTATTTAAGGGGAGCAAAGCCACAAGTAAGTATTGCAAGTCACACCAAATAAATGCCAATACAAGCTTATCATTAAAACAAAACAATTGGCCAGGCATGGTGGCTCATGCCTATAATCCTAGCACTCTGGAAGGCCTAGGCAGGACTGCTTGAGCTCGGGAGTTCGAGACCAGCCTGTGCAAGAGTGAGATCCCATCTCTACTAAAAATAGAAAAAATCAGCTGGGCATGGTGGCATGTGCCTGTAATCCCAGCTACTTGGGAGGCTGAGGCAAGAGGATCGCTTGAGCCCAGGACTTTGAGGTTTCTGTGAGCTAGGCTGACGTCACGGCACTCTAGCCTGGGCAACAGAGTGAGACTCTGTCTCAAAAACAAAACAAAACAAAACAATTGTGTTGATAAGACACCTTTGTGAAAACCTTCAGGCTTTAAATAGGCTAATTCTATTATCAGCCCATTACTCTCAGCCAGGTTGTCTCAAGAACGTGATGAAATTATTCCTATTAAAACAGTAAATTTTGTGACAGTGTAAAAATGTCATACCTTCCAATTTTCCATGTTTGAAGTAAAGGTCTTCCTCAGTGTTACACATGCCTGTCTAGTTTTACAGTGACAACTAAATGCTTGAGTATACAAATATGGGAAACTAAAGATGAATCTTTGTTAGCGAAATTATGAATATATAAAAATGCTCCAGTGAAATAATAATGTGCTAGGCAGCAATTTTTTATATAGAAATAACTTTATTCAACAACTGCAGAAAACAGATGCCCATAAAATTAGAAGAAGCTTGTTTTTCCAACTTAGCACTCATGAAAATTAAAAGCAAATTAGCCTACCAACAAACAAGGATTTATGTCAGGGTCTCTAAGCCTCCGCGTTACCACCGGCATCCTAACAGTCTTCTTTACTGAAGGGAGACAGAGAAAAAAGGGTTATACAATGATGACAAGAAATCAATAGATCTCAAAAGCCCCATGTGAAAATTTAATTTTGGTATAATCATTATCTAGTGAGGAACATGCACCCTCTCTATTTTGAGAATAAAAACTTGCATGTGTTTTTCCTTTGTTTGCCATGATGCCTCAACACAAAGGCCATAAACTGAAATTCACCTACTAAAAGTTGATTATAATATCCAGTAAGAAAGATAGTTCAACCATAATTCAGTTGTAGTTTACTCAAGTTTAAGCAATTAAATGTATTAACAAAATCTAAGAATATAGTATGCATTCTAATGATTATGTCCTTACTATACATTGATCAGCATACAAAATAAGAATGAAATAATTTACTACAGCCCAACTTTAGAAAAAGCATTCATCAACTAAAGTACAGAGTGCCTACTGTGTGGCTAATACCAGGGTAGCCAATACGTCAAAAATCCAACTTATTGCTTAGTTGACATTTCAAAAAGCCAGTGGTTTTTAAAAAAATAAAAGTTGAAATTTTACTTTCAGTAGCATCTCCTATTTAATTGATATTTCCCTGGCTTGAAGGAAGTCAGAGAATGCCATTGTAGTTCAATAATCTTCCAATTCAAGTCTTAGAGATACAGCTTTGCAAAAGTATTGATTAAAGATGATCACAGTTTCCAAAGAGCCAATTAGTTATTCCAAGTCAAGTCATATACCTGGGTAACAGGGTATGTCAACTACATCCCAAAATATAATTGCTCTCTATAATGGAATTCAACTAAAATTGGTATGCCTATTATCCTAAAAAGAAATGTCACAGAAAGTAAAAGAGAAAATTCAAAAATCAATACCAAAATAATTATGTAAAAGCGATTTCTGTTTCAATAGATCGGTATATTATTGATGAACCACCCACAAATATTTTAAAATGCTCTGAAGTAAGCTTAAGGAGCTGATCTAACTTGTACTCTGGAATCCTGTTCTAAGCTTAATCATTCTTCTACCTAAACATCAATGCAGAAACTGGCAAAAATAATGCAGTGTGACTTATAAAATCCCACTGAACTAAACTGGTTAGTATAACCAGACAGAGGTCAGAATTCTTGAATGAAATAGTTTCTGCTTTCCTTACCCAAGGTAGGACCATCGAAAAATATCAGTCATGTTAAAAGATATGAAGTGTATTCAGGAAAAACAAACAAACCCCATAAACTCCTGGTAAGTGGAGGTATTCTCAATCAAGAGTCGCTCACTCCAGTTTCTTCTATTATGGGTAAGATCAAGATGTCTGGGCTAAAGTAGACCAACCTTTGCTAAAGAGGATGGAAAAGAGTTTGGTTATTTGGGGTCCTTTAACTTTTAATAGCCGCTAAATAATCATTTTATGATTTTCATCAAACAATACATGAAAATACCCAGCCAAAAGAAACATCTTGGGCAAAAGGAAATTCAAGCAGCCATCCAATTATATCTAGAAGCTTCTTCCTCTACTGAACACAATTTTTTTTTTGGCCAGTTTGACTTCTTCCTAAGAGAGATGATGGTACTAAGTAAATTCACAGCTTCCTTTTTTATATCTATTCTATGAAATGTGAACACAGAACAAGGGTCAGAGGCAGACAAACTTGTATGAAATTCAAGTTATGTGCCTTACATTAAAGTATTCTACTCTGTATTTTATTTTCATCAGTTAGAAATTCTTTAAAAACACTACCTAGGTTACATCACATACACTCCGATCAGGTTTGCTGCATGAGTTTATTCACACTTCACTTCCTTTTCCTTCCAGATTCTAAATACAAGTCACCCTAAGTTTGGATTTCCGAAATTCCCCTGCTTTGCAAGAATTCCTCATGTGTTAACTAGAAATGAAGAGGAAATGTCCATTTACAGGGAGGCGCCAGGCTGAAGGGCAAGATCGAACGCTCCGCCAAAGAGGCCTTATCTGTTACACTTACTAATACTTTCTCAATGTACCAATGTTCCAGGTTCTACCACTTGCAGAGGACAGCCAAAAAGAAAACCAAACATTCGAGGGAGGGGCGGCAAAACCACAGCACATTGGGGGAATCACTCTAAAATTCACTCCGAAGGGCAAACTGCTTAGTAAAGCAGTTCTTGACTTCCCATCCAGTGGTTCTCGTCCCCACTCTTCCAGCAGCCTGGAGAGGGAAGCGGGGAGGGAACGTCACTCAACACGTCCGTGCCTGGAGCCGGCTGGAGCCCGGGCAGGGTCCACGGCTCTGCTGAGCCGGGAAGCTGACACGCGCCACGCCGTTAACCCGCCGCTGCGTGCGGAGGCGCAGGGGCAGGGAGTCAGGAGTGGCACACCGGCGGGGCGGGAGACCGAAGGGGAGCCTGGAGAGAGGCGAATCCGAGGCCTCGCTGCCTTCGCGGCGCTGCCGGTCAGCGTCTAATCCCGGACGGCAGGCACAGGTGAACACACCTTGCTCTGCCCTGCGACTGAGCCGGGAGGGGCAGGGAGCGAGGAGGAAAACGCAAGGAAGTGGGGGCGGGGACGGGTGATTGCGCCGCAGAGGCTGCAGAAAAGGAGGGTGAAGGACCAGCTGGCGCTGTCCGCACGAGGCAGAGGTCACCTTCCTCGCCCCCGGCCCGATCAGACTCGTGTTGCCGCTGGAGGAGCGACAGGAAGGGGCCCGCGCTGCGGCGAGGTCTGGCGGGCGCGGCTCCGCGCAGCAGGAGCGGCTCCGGACCCCGCAGCGGCCCAGGTGCGCCCGTCTCTTCCCCGTCGCCTTCAGACGCCGCGGAGGGAGGGGCGGGGGACCACTCACCTCGAGGCGCCGCTCCGCCAGCGCCCAGGCAGTCTCCAGCTCCAAACACGTCAATGGCTCACGAAGCAGGACCTTAAGTAGCGCGCACCCCAACTTGCTGCCCCCGCTCCCCGGCGGCCGCTCGCCCAATCGGCGCGCGCCTCTGACAGACTGACAACCGCGCGGGGCTCTGCGAGGCGGGGGCGGGCGGGCCTCGCCCCGCCCCCGGCTGGCGACAGGAGGGCCGAGCAGGGAGGAGTGGGCGGGGCGGCGCGCGCGGCCCCGCCCCCGCCCCCGCCCCGCCGCGCCCCCCGCGCCGCCGCCCGCCTCTTAACACTTCGGCTTGACGGGCGGCGCCGCAGACCAATCGGCGGGCCGGCTCCTGGCCGCGGCGGCGCCGAGTGGCCGGCCCCGGGGCGGAGCGCGCTTGGAGGGCGGGCCCCGCGGCGGGCGGGGGTCGGGGGCGGGCCGACGGGAGGCGGGGGCGGAGGCAGAGCAGGCCGGGGGAGGCGGCGGTGGGCGCGACGTCGGCGGCGGCGGCGGCGGCGGCGGCGGCGGCGGCGGCAGCGGCAGCTGCAAGTTGGGCTGCAGGGGCAGCGCATACACTACAATGGCTGCTGGAAAGAGGCGTAAGGAAACAATTTCCAGGCCCGCCGCGTCCAGCCCGAAATATGAGAAAAAAATTATTAGAAATTCCGCGGGCGGTGTAAAGGCGGCGGACGGGCCGGAGGGAGGATGTTAAAGCCCCGCGGTGAGTTCTCCTGGGGTCCGGGGCGGCGGAGAGGCGTTTAGCGGGAGGAATATCAGGGTTATTTAAATTATGGGACTAGCCGAGGGGGCAGAGGAGCAGCGGCGGCGGCAGGAGGAGGAAAAGTTTGTGCTGCTCGCAGCCCCTGCTCGGGACCCCAGAGAGGAAAATAATAATAAAAAATAAAATAAAATGACGAAGCGGGGCTGCGGGGACGCCCGAAGGCGCTCCTGACAGGGCAGGGGGCGACGCGGCTGGGGACCCGAAGGTGAGGTCGGTGGGAAAAAAAAAAGCCCCTTTATTCAGGGTCTGGAAAGTTTGAAAAGTTTTCCTCCTCCTCCTCCTCCTCCTCCTCCTCTCTGGTGCTGTGAATATTGTGACAGCGGCAGCGGCAGCAGCGAGAGCGGAAGACATTAGAGACCCGAAAAATAAGGGAAAAATTAATATAAATTCAGTTTTGAGAGTAAACTCTCCGCATTTTCCGCCAAAACATCCCGGGGGAAGGTCGCTTCCCGCAGGGCCTGGCGGAAGCCCGCAGTCGGCAATATTTGGGGGGCACTTTGAGCGACTTGGGGTAACCGTGCCCCTTTTTCAAAGGGGTTTTTCTTTTCTGGAGAAATGCATTTGTTTCTGCCCTCCCCTCAGGTGGGCGAGCCGGGGTCGGGGTGCGGGGTCTGCGGGGAGGTGTGAGCCGGGCCGGGTGCTGCGGGGGGGCGGCGGAGGGGCGCTAAATGAAAGCAGGAGATCGGCACGGAGCAGGGACAGCTTGTTGTCAGTATCATAAACAACCAAAATGGAGGGAGAACTCAGGCATATAACCAAATAAAAATTTTTTAAAAATCGCAAAAAATCCCTAAAAATCCGGGATGCTCCCCCTTTCCTCGCTAAAGGTAAAAGTATGTACCGCCTTTCCCCTGAAGTCCATTTTGACTTTGCAGGGACCAAGGAGTTAATATTTATTTATTTTTTAAAACTTTCGAAGGGCAAAAGCCTTTTATAACTCAACCGACAATGAGAAAACGTGAAAATCCGATGCAAGAGAAGCAGGGGGAGGGAGGGGGGAGGTGGAAGTGCAGAAACTACTAAACTTATGGGTAATGTGGACTGATCTGAGATAAGATAAACACTATATTTGCTATTTTATAACTCTCTTCTAATGATCTTTGCGGGGTTTTTTTTGGTGGAAAAAAAGTGATGCCATTTTCTTAATAGAGTTAATATGTGTGATTGGAAGAATAAACCTTTCCGGCTCTAGATTGCATTTTCGTCGCATTTATGCTTCAGGTTTTGTTAGTGGCTTCCTCCTTTCTTTAAACTGGGCTCTACAGAGGAGGGGTAGAGAGGTGATGTTGCACAGAGAGACTTGAGTGCAAGACTGGAGTACCTCTTGGGGAGGGGTGGGGAGTTGCTGGCTCGCCCTTCCTGACACGTTTGCTTCACCTGTTCATCCTTACTAAAGAGTGTTAAGCTGAAGTTTTCTGGTTTTATGTATATAAAAGGATGGTGCCTCTTGCATCACATTGATGGTAATGGGAAAGTGCTGCTGATGTTGGTTCCACGTGGGATATGGGACAGAGCAGGGCATTTTAAAGGGACAGCTTCTCTTTTCTTATGGTTTTCATCACCTACCCAGAATCACTGTCTGAGGACCAAAAGTGGAGGTGCTGGGAGGGTGTGGTGATGAAAGAGCCTTCTCTTTCCATTACTCCAGTGCACCCACCTTTAGGAGTGATGGAGGCAGATGAGGGATAAACAGGCTAACAGAAGATGGATATGTGTGTAGATTAGTTTGTATCAAAGCTGTTCCTTTTTGGAACAAGCCTTCTCAGGAACTTTTCATGTTACATTGCTTTGCTTTGGAAGCTGATTTTGGAAGGAATTTAGGAAAAATGGAAATAGTTGAAGGTGTGTGGTGTAATGGTATAGCATTATTGAACAGTTATGAATTTTGTGCAGTGAGATCAAAGAGATGTGTATGCCCATAGTGTGATTTTACAGCCATTTTGCAAGAGCTGTAAAATGCCTAATATTCAGTTTGGTTTAAGGTACATGGGACTTCTGGTTGAAAATTATAGACAGAGTGGTGAAGATTGTTTAACACTGTAAGCAGTAGGCATTTCTTTGAAGTGGGGGGAAGCACACAATCCAACACCATGGAAAAGTTTACATATATATCCATTTTTAAAGCCCATCCTATACGTGTGCTGTAACTTTGCACCTTTGAAATGAAAAGGTTTTAAAACCCTGAGACTTATCAGTTTGCATATTTTAAGTTGAATTTGTGTTATTTAACAGAAAGTGTTTATAGACCACCAATTACTGTTGGCTCTTATGTTTTAGATTTTCACAATATTTTCAAAATTTAAAATACATAAATAGTTAGCCATACTCTATTTGAGATTAAGGTTAATCTTGAAAAGAAATTACTTGTGTTCCATTTTCCACAGGTATATGGAGTTTCTGAAATAAATCCCTATTTCCTTTTGTTTTTATAATTTATAGAAATGGATTAAAACTAGAACTGAATTTTTAGACTTGTACAGAATGTTTTTTCTTGTCATATTGTATAAACAAATTATTAATTTGTAGTCCATTGTATGTTAACTTGTGTTCACAACTGAGCTCTTCTCTCCACCTTTCTGTAAATATCTCCATAACAACATCACATTGATGTAGTGTTTGAGTACATCATCTTGTGGTTTCTGATTTTGGAAGCAATTACAACTTTCCAAGAACTTATTAAAAAGTGAGTTTATCCCATGATTCACAGTTAAATCAAAATTGATTGGAAAAGGATTAAGCTATCAATGGAGAAGAGAAACTCCTCCCCCCTAAATAATCTTCCATCCAGAGGTTTCAGAATGCCATTGATACTTACAAAATCTTTGAAGTTTATGTTTTTTGGCTCAAGACAGTTACATTGACTGTAAGTAGTCAGAGTTATTCTATGCATTTAAAATAAATGAGTTTTAGATCTTGAATGGTTGCCACTTTGACAAACCAGATACTAATATCAATAAATTCAATCTCTATAAAAATGAAGGAAGAGTATTTCTTCCATTTATATTTAGGTCATTGTGTTATTCAGGTTGTTCGAACATGATTGGTTTATTGTCAACCTAAATAGAAGTGCTGGTATTGTCATTTTTTTTCTCTCTCGTATAGGATGGTATAAAACTTTGTTCATGCTTGGGTGTTACACAACTGGCTACTCGTCTGAATTAGAAAATGTGCTCAGAGTGCACAAATATAGAGTCTGTAATTCCTTAGAGAGTCTTATTTAAATAGGGCACAACACAATATCTAATTTGAATTGATTATATTGGGCTTTTTTGATGTCTTAGCAATACTACCTGTTCAACATCCTTTGTCTGAAGCTACTATTAAATTATACCAGTTTACAGAAGTAATGTAATGTTGTATACTCAAAATCTTTATTTCAGTTAGAATCAGAGAAACCTCATAAAGATTCTTATTTGAAATTTATATGCCTAATCTTGCTATTTGAAATTCTATAGAGAATTTAGCAGCTGTGGAAAATGATTTATAATTGTGGGCTAATACTGGTAAATTTTTATCTGTATTTTTATTATAACCAAAATATCTTAATAAATAGATGTTTTACAACTAAATAAATTAGTGAACTTGCCTTTTGTCAGTATAGCTTAAAATGTTAAGAATACTCTGTGTGTTTTAATATTATACAAAGCTGGGGGGTTTTATTCATTTTTAACATAATCCTTATATACATTTTGGTTTGGTATTCTGCAAATTTTCCATTCTAAGGATTAAAGTGTTGTTTCCTAAACTAAATGTAATGCTCCTGTCCTAACTGAAATTTGAAAAGCCAGATACTAAAACATATCTATAGCTATCTTTCATGATTTGTGTTAGTAATCATTTGCCTCCTGAGCTGTGTAATCAAAATGATCATTTTATCTAGGAATGTTTTAGTGTATTTTATTTAGAATCCTATTCTTTGGAAGTTAAGATATGTGAAAAATTACCTGTTACACACACACACACCGAAGAAAAAAGTTTTACTGAATAATTTTACTTACACTGCCTGGAATACATATTCTTTTTGATGTGTTTGCAAATGTATAAGAAATAAATATAAATTTTTCTCTGTATATTGATAACATCTCAGATTTTTTAGTTAAGTTATTTGAGTAAGGGAAGAGTTTAAAAAGGAGAGAACTGAGTCGGTTCAACAAAATCCAAGATAGTGAATATGTTCAAGGTAAAAGGGCTGTAAATCATCCCTTAAGCCATTTTTAAATGTTTTAAGAACCTGATAAACGCCTTTTTTGAAACATCGAATATTTTCAAAGTATATCAGTCACCTAAAAAACAAAGGTAGACCTTTAATTTCTTAAATTTTAACAGGAGTTTATGTAGACAGCATATTTAACCAATTGGTGTTTACATGGTAGCCATGGAGAAGTATTTACAAATAAGTTAAATGTGAGAGTAGGATACATCAGATTGGTGAACTGTGATTTTAGAATTCATACATGGGAATTCATTTCTGTTTTAACATAAGAACACTTTAGAAGTAACTAATTTTTACTTTTTGTATTTATTTCATTACCTAAATTTTTCGAAATGCCCAAACCTAAAATCCAGTATTACTACTGTTCATGTCATATCAGGGCAACTTTTATCTCATTTGCAAAGTTCATTTTAAAATTTAATTTGAGAAATTAAATAAAAATTTTAGATTATTTTATAAAAGTATTGATGTATAGTTATTAATGTTTGAAGTTGTGAGAAATATATGTGTATGAAAGCCTAGTAGAAATTATTACAGAAGCATAATTTGATTTTTACTTTTAAATCAGTTAGCCTGCTGCCAGTGGTTGCATTCTTCTCAGTGTGTACAGCTGACCCTGCCTCCTCTTTACAGGGTGGTACTGACAAGGATTTGGTGGTATGGAACTACCAAGGGCACTTGGGTGTTTTTCTTTTCTGATTTTGTGGATGTATTGGTGTTTGTTGTTGTTAAGGATTTTGCTCCTTTTTAAAAAATACTTATCAGAATATAAAAAAAAATTTTTATAAAACAAATAATATCTCATTTTTAAAAAGTGAAGTGGTGTGATACTGCATTAAAATTGTTAGTATTTAAAAGTCCCTGGATATCTTGTAAACAGAGTTACTGCAGGATCATGGTATTAAAACTAACCACAGTGTGTTTTGGGAATTTGAGATGACTACCTAAGAAATGTGTGTGCATATGTAGAATGAATGAACTTATGCAATTATGTCCTAGGTTAAGAAGACAATTTGCTTAAAATATTTCCTTGCATTTAAAAAAAGTGGAATCTTTTCCTAATCTGAAAACATAGAAAACCTGGAAATGTGAAGGTGTTAGAAAGCAAAAATGTTTCTTTGGTGCCTTTTAAAAATGAAAGTTTTAAAGAATGAAAATATGTAACAACAACATAAGTGTGGACTAAAATGTCCAAAATTGATGGTAAACAACTAGATAGATAAGAATTTCAGAATAAAATAACAATTATGATAAATTTAAAATTCAACTTATATGAATTAAGAATAACCAACTAGAAAGTAAAAATTATACATTTACTTTAAAAAAAATGAGAGTGATAATTGGGGGAACCTATCAGAGAATATTTTTAATACAAATTGGTGGTTTTATAATGACCTTTTAAAAATAAATTCCCAAAGCCTTTCCTCCTTATCTTCTTAGATTTGGATTAAATTAATTTAAATTCTAAGAATAATTTGTAGTGGTTTTTTGGAATTCTTTTTAAAAAATAAGAAAAAGTCATTTTCTGCTATTTTTAAAAAAGATTTTAAAGATTGTTTTAAATGTGTACCTAGATGCAGTGTTCTGAGAACTTTAGAAACTATTGAAAACTGCTTTCATCATTATTCATCAGAAAGCTTAAAACTTCCCTTTAAGTTAATGAAATAAATTTTAAAACCAATTCTAAGAATAGTTTGCTTCATGGAGGTTTTTGGAGCAATTTAAATAATTTCTTACAGACTTGATAACATTTAAAAGCTTTTCACAAGATAAAGATGACATTTTACCAACAAAGTTCTTAATTTCAGGAATGTTTTTAGGTATACTCTGCCAATCAAAGGAATTTTTTCTTTCTCATTTATTAATTAGTAATTTGTTTTCTAAAGGAGAACCTAAGCCTATTAGTGTTATGTTTGGGAATAGAAGTTGCCTTTAGTATTGGAAAATATTGTGAGAGTGGAGGAGGCATCCTAAAGGGCAATAGAGAGTTCTCTATTGATTGTGAATGATGTGCCATCGCAGAGTCTTCAGTTCTGCCTTTTTTGATAGTAAGAGCCTCATTTTAGACTTTTAGTCATTAAATATTTGAATTATTGTCTCACACCAATATGGGAATTGCACACATACAAAGTGATTATGAGTTCCTATCTTTTAATTTCTGAATATGAGAATATTCTCAGAATAAATGCTACAATTAAAGGGCTGCCATCTGACTTTAAATATATATATATATTTAATCAATAGTTAGACATTAAAGTCTTTAGCCTTAATATTTTTGGAGACTGTCAAACTAGAAATCGATTAGAGAACGAAGAATTTAGCCCGTTTGGCTAAAAGACAAAATTAGAAAATGTTACCACTTTTGTTCCCTTGAATATACATTAATAAACATTTATTTAATTGTTCTTGATCAGGAGAATTTTAGGAAATTGAACCTGGAAGCTTAAGATAGTTCAAGTGTACAGGTTCAAAATAGCACCAGTTAAATTTTAGTCTGCCAGATTTTCTCAGTAACTTGATTTTATTTTCTTGTATTATCTTAATACTGGTATTACATAGAGCCCACATCACTTTTCGTCATACTCTAAAAGAATTATAATAAGTAAGTTTTATTTTGATCAACTTCAGGCAATGAAGTGGAAATATTGTTTTGTATGAGAGTGCATTTCCTTTCTGAAGCCACGTTTTGCATTTCCTGATGTCGTTTCTTTAGGTATTGCATTCCAATGAAGGGAAATTAGCTACATTACTTTAAAACTAAATTTGTTATTTGCAGTTTATGGAAGAGTTGTCACTTTATATCTTTGGATAAGACCTATTATAACCTTAAAAATAAATATTAATATGACCAGGATATCTGGTTATAAGCTTTACCTCAAACATGAATCTACTTTCCTTGTACCTTTAAAATTGTTTTCTAAATAAATCCGAGAAAATGTTTTTCATGTATTTTGCTAATTTGTTATTCTCTGAGGTAATTTAATTGAGTAAAATTTCAATCTAGGTTATGTTTCTCTTCTAATCATAGTAGTAGTTTCTCTGAAAATCACTTTCTAAATTCATAAGGTTTTAGCATTAAAATAGAATTAGACATATAATAAAATTGGTTAATTGGTACCAAGAGTGGTGGTGGAAGCAGCCCTATTAGTTCTTTTTTGGAAGAGTTTAAAATGTTTCAAAGAAGAAAAGCACCTGTGAGAATAGGGCACACTCAACAGGAGTTAGTGGCATTTTATGCTTTTCTTTTTGTTGCTTCATAAAACTTGAGGATCCTCAGAGCCACTACCATACAAACAAGTCACTGACGTAACTGTCCTCTGTGTAAAGTACCTGTAATCAGGTCTAGCTTTTAATGTAATTTACTTCAGTTTACTCTTAAGAAAAAGGTATAAGAAAAATATTTTTCAGCAATAATTTAGCATATATCACATTTTAAAAGATACGGTATGTAAAATACATTTCATAATTGTTTACCTAAATCAAAATGAAAATAAACTATCAAGTAACAGATTTAATTAGACTTAGAATAAAGGCTTTAAATATTTAACTGAATAACTTGATTTACTGCTGAAATATACGGAATTTTAATTGAAGTAGTTGTTTTTGTGTGTGAATCTATTTTTTATGCCCTGAAGTTTATAAACAAAGTTAATGCAGTCTGTAGAAGTTCCTAAGCATGTATCCTTTGACAGTTAATAAAATATTTTTTAAAATACATGGCCAAAATTAAAGATCATACTATATTCAGTTATTTTTTCAAGGAAAAGTGGTAATAAATGTGTTAGTATTCAATTGACTGTTCATTGTATTTGAATTTTTAATTATTAAGCATTTAATACTTTTAGTGATATTTTAGTTTTTTTAAAGTACTGTTACAGATGTTTTCCTTAAAAAGCCTTTCTTTTTGGACATTATAACCTAATACCTGCACTTCCTATCCCATCATTGCTTTTTTAAGATTACTGGTGATCAGACAGTTATTTTAGAACTCCAGCTCTGTAACTGCTTTTCTTTAATAGGAGTACTCCTGTTCCCAAGATCATGTTATTCTTGAAGGAAATTCCTATCTTGGAGCACTTTCAGTCATAGCTTGGGTTATCTTTTTAAATAGATACTAGAGATACAGTTGCTCTACTTAAACATTGGATCTGATGTGATGCCTGAATTTGATCATACTCAAGTAGTTCACCTTTTATTGGTCAGTGCAGAAAGAGGAAGAGAAAGCAGCTTGTTATGAGAGAAGTGCAATTGATCACATTCCGAGGCTGTCTCATAACAGCTTTTCTACAATGCATGCTACCTCTTCCCAAATTCAAAGGAATTTCCTAATGAAAACCAAAATACCCGTGTGTCTAAGAAGCTTTTTGCTAATCAGGTTTCAGGCACACTTGTGTGCCTCCACTGGCCCTTACTAGTGTCCTTGCTGTCTGCATCTGTTTGGTTCTCAGTGCTGCCACCCTGTGTATGGCAGTGCCTCTACTACGTGCACTAATTTTGTGTGCTTTTTTATCAAGCTGTAACACCCAAAACCACTTCTGGAAAATGAGCAAACATGTTAAAACTAATATAAAAGGTACTGTGGTATGCTCTGCTTCTGAGCTTAATGCTGTACTAAATCTAGATTTTTTAAAGTTGCACAGTTCAGAAGTATGGTATTCAACTGCCAAAGATAAAATTTGGAAAATTTTAAAGTAAATACCTTTATCTGTTTCATCCATCATTTCACTGAAATAAAGTAGAATTGGACTAGTAGTCTAAATCTAGCCTGAAATTGATCAAAAGAAACAGAGGTTCTGATCCTTTAAAGATGAGAGACATTACAAGATATTAATTTTAGCCAAGTTTTAGTTAAACGTTTTCTTAGTAAAAACAAAACCAAAAATGAGCACAAAAAAGAAACTGTTTCTGTTTAAAAGAAAAAGAAACTTGATTGGTTGACTTTTTCAGTGAATCATTAGCCAACATGACTTTTAAATTATATCACCCAAAATATTTTGAGTATTAATGCTATGCTTCAGTCATGAAATACTTTGGCTGGATAGCAGTCTTTGCTTTTACCTAGTATATTATCTCATTTAATTTTCACGGCAATCTTGTGAGACAGGAAGTGCAGGGATAACGTGTATGCAAGAAGAAGTAATGATTTTAGAAGTGAGAATTCTGTTACTTTTTAGAATGGACAGACCATAGAAGTTAATTATTATAAATTAATCTGCTAGCATAAACCTAAATTATGTCCATACTGAAGTTAACACATTGAGAAAACAATAAATTTGTTGCAAAAATGGAAAATTTAGGCATAAAATTGACAGTCACTCAAATTAGAAAGTGCTATATGTCTACTTATTTTTAAGCTGTGCATAAGGAATTAGGGGGAAATTTATAAATTTACTAAGTCAAAGGAGATTTTTAAAGATATAAACCTAAACTTTGTTTTACAGTAAGAATCTTAAAGAGGCACAGTTTTATTGATTTTTGGTTTAAACAAACTTAGAGCAAAGCCATCTGATTTCATAACAAAGAATACACTTCTTTTCCTAATTTTTTAATTGTCTTAGTTCAATAAACAATGTACTTCTATATGATGATAATTGAAAATATTGCTTAGTTTGGTTAATTTTAGATGTTAGGCAGAAATATCACTCATGAACTTCCCACCCAGGAGCGTTAAAATAATTTAATGCAGTATATTGACCTGATTACTATAAAATTCCAAGTTCAAGATCTCTATTTTGTTATTCATGTAATTATCTTCATAGGTTTGAGTGATTTAGGGATTTCTCTCTCTCTTCCTTTATGTCTCCGCCACAACACATACATAAATACTACTTTAAAAAATGTTTTAAAAACTTGATTGACATGAGAAATGTGATTAAATATTGAATCAGGAGAGAAAGATTTTTTTTTAATTCTCTGCTTTATCTCATTATTTAAGATTGGACCTGCTAAACTTATTTTGATAAATAAAATGATATGAAAATTGTAAGAACTCATCTAAAATCACAAGACTTTAGACTGAATGATTCAAAATACAATTACAGCCTCCAACTTTCTTGCCTGTACCGAACTCCAGAGAACTATGCTGCCACTTAGAATGATGAGTAATATTTTATCAAACAGTGGTATCTTCTGCAATAACAGAGTGTGGTTTGTTTTTGCTCTGTGTCCTGTTTATTAAACCTTTATTCTTGCTTTATAGCAAGAAAATGGGGAGCCAGAAATGGGGGAGAGTCCTGCATGCTATTCTAAGGATACTTATATTTGCCTTCTACTTTTTCCTTGCCTTCTTTTATGCTTTTTCAATGATGGATTAATGTACAAAAGAGATCACAAAGCAGTATATTTTAAAATGCCACATGAATGGCACAGACAGTAAAAAACTATAGGTATTTGAGGAAGAGGTACGTGGAACTTGAGATGGACTTCGGAAAAGATGTGAGTTAGGAATAGGCAGAAAGAAAGGGGATGTTCAGCAGAGGTTAAGAAGAATGGTTTCAGCAGAATTTAGGAGGCAGAAACGTGCTGCTTGTCCACAGTCACCAAGAAGACCAGTTTGACTGGAGAGAATGGTTCATAAGGGAATAGGGCAAGGGCAGCTAGAAAAGTATGCTGAGACCTGATTGTGAAAAAACCTTGACGGCCAGCCTGAGGAATGCGCATTGTGTGCTATAGAGGGCATCTTAGCTTTTTGAGCAAAGGAGGTTGAATTAGGAAAATTGAGTTGATTCAGAATCCAGAATAAATTAAGTGCATGGTTGTGAGACTAGAATTACAGAAGTATGAACATATTCCACATTTGAAGTGGTGGTCCTCCGCCATGCAGAGGACTCAGGTCTTTATTACAGGGTCCATTCTCACTAGCACTCCTAGACTTGATTTTCAAGTACCTCTTTGCCGTAGCCTCCTGGATGGATGATTGGCATCTCTCTCAGCATCCCTACGGCAAGCAATTCAGACTTTGGTAATTTTACGAATAGCCCTTCCATTCTTTTAGGCCCCTGGTCACAAAACCATCTTTTCCATATTCAGTTGGAAGTTTGGTTGTAGGTTTAATCCTTCTGCTATAGAGACATTAACCAAGTGGATGCAAAGAAGAAGGAGAAAATAATACTGACTGGGTGAATTTGCCTCACAGAGGAGGTAGGTGACCGTAGAGCAGGGAATGGGAAGGGAAGGATGCATGGGCCTAGCATGTGCAGCTGTGTTCTCTCCTCTAGCTGAGTATCAGGGTGTCCAGGGTGACAAATGATGGCAGAGAAGACTAGAAAAGAGACTGGGGCCCAACGTATCGGGTCTTAGATGCTACATTGAAGGGGTTTTATTCTGAGATTCAGAGCTTGGCCTTTAAGGATATCAGGCCACTGTTTTACCTGTGTCTCCATTCTCAGTCCCTCTTCTTCTTCCTCTCTGCACTGATGCTCAGCACTTAACGTTCTCCTGAAACCCTCTATCCCCCTTCCCCTTGTCTCATCAAATTTTTGTGCCTAGTTCCCAGAGGAGACGGGCTGTCGGTGCCCTCCTTACCTCTGGGTTCCTCTGCAGTGGTGCCCAGCCCTCCTGTAGGAAAGCATGGCAGGTTGGACCACTTGGGAGCCAGCTGGTTACTCCAGCCCCTCTTGGGTCCCTGATTGTCACTTACTTCCCATTCTTGCAATTTTCTGTCTCTTCCTCTCCACTTGGAAAGTACGCTCACATCTTTTTCTCTCATCAAAAATAAAATAAATAAAAAAATAAAATATACCTTTGCCTTGATCCTACCCTCTCCCTAAGTATCTTTCTCCCTATTGGTCCAGACTTCTGGAAGAGCAGTCTGTGTGCAGTCTCTGTTTCCTTCATCTCCCCTTACTCTTTAACCAACCTGCCCCCTTATTTTGAGTCTACATTTGAAGAGAACATCCATCAACAACCCCACAAGTACCAAGTCTACTGGCATCGTTTCCGTCTTATTCTGACTCTGTCTTTCTGCAGGAGTCCACATGTTCTGCAGACTCCTGCCTCTCTGGCTGTGCTGTTCCTTCTCTGGCACTTCCTTGGCACTTTCCTTTGATGGCACCCTTTCTTCCACTTGTCCCCGATCACCAGCATTTTGGCATTTCCCAGGGTTGGCAGGGTTCCCGGGTCCACTTCTCTCAGCGTACACCTCTCCTGAGCACTGGCTCCCACTCCTGCTTGTCGCTTGTAGCTTTGCGCTGATAAAGCCTCAGTCTCTACCTCTTTCTTATGCCTCCATTCCTCTTTTTCTGTTTACACTAACTTCTCCAGGTGTACAGGACACCTTTGGTTCCATATCCTGTTCCTTCAGCGGACTTTACAAAGTGCCTGCCACAGGTCAGGTACCATGCTGGTACTCAGGAGACAGTGGTAAGCAGAGTTCCCCCAGACTGTGGCAGGGGCTATGAAGGAAGTAAGAAGGAATACAAAGATGAAGAGTTCTGGGGGCCTAGAAAAAAGCAACCCTAAGAGATAGTAATCAGGGAAAACCTCTTGATAAAGGAACCTTTGTGTGGAGAACTGAATGATAAGGAGCTAGCCAGGAAAGACCTAGAGGGAGGCTTCTAGAAAGAGGCCTCGACCTAATGTAGGCCTTGACCTAGCTCAGCACACTGGAGGCAGGGGGAGCGAGATGAGACTTGGCCAGAGAGCCACCCTGCTGGACCGGCTTGTTCCCTTTTTGGGGCCCCCAGTCCAGAGTGCATTGAACCGCTGAGCACAGCCTGGGTCGTCCTTTGCAGTCTGTCTGTCACCTCCAGCCTCATCTTCCTCTGTGCCATCCTCTGCATGTGGCCAGAGGGCCTGGGGTGCCCCCCTCACTTTCCTCCTTCCCCGCCCCTGTGGGAGCCCTGTCACTGGGTGGTTCCCAGCCTGCCTACCTGCCTCAGCTGTAGTGACACCTTGGTGCCTGCACAGCCATGCTCTTCTCACCTGTCCTGGAGCACTGCTCCATCCTGTGTGGATCCAGCTTCCTTTCTGGGCTGAGCCCTGGAGGGCAAGGGCCACGTGCTGTCTTCCCTGCTTTCTCTCTGAGAACAGGGCATACTGTGAGTCTGTCTTTCCCTGCCTGAGTGGGGAAAGACACTGACATGCTCACCAGGTTGGGCTAGGAAGAGACACTGACGATCCGTGGACAAGGGTGAGAGAGTGACACCCATCTAGAAGGTGGAAGGTGGAAGAGACACACAAGCAGACTCCAGGATGGGCAGGAGAAAGAGTTACACTCACACCAGGATGTGAGGGGAGGCATTGTCACTCCCGCTGGGGGGAGACACTCACACCTATCCCACAAAGTCACACAACTCCAGACAGAAGGTCACACCACATTCCTTGTGCCCTAACTAAAATGCTGAGAGTATGCAGTGTAGGTATCATATATTAAAATAGAAGAGTTTTTTCCTCAAAGTATAAAGTACGCATGAATCCATTTTGAGAGTAATTAGAGTAGATGTAAGAATTCTTTGTTTCAACCAGTACAACATTACCAGAAACACCAGTACTCGTACACCACTAGTTGAAACAGTTGTCACTTCAGTGGCCAGTCTTGTTTTATCTGCTCCCTTCCCGTGCCTGTCCCCTCTCCTGGGGACTATTTGGATGCAGAGCTATTTCATATCGTGTGTGTACTTTTGATCATATGCCTTTGGCTCCCTAGCTTCTTTCTACTTGGGATTCTCTCTTCTCCCCAGATTCTCTCTTCTTAGCATCCTCTCAGGCTAGCTTAGTGATACTCTGTTCCCAAAGTCCTCGGTGGTGCCTGTGTCATTGCACTGAGCACATCTTTCTCCTGCATCCTCAGAACTAGGTCTTAATAGCTTGGTATCGCCCCTCGCCTACTTACAGCAGGTACTCAGAAGGTTTTGTGAGACTTAAGCGGCCTGAGCTATAGAGACTCACATTGCCTGTCCTGGGTCCTGTCTCCTCACCAACCTAGGGCTCCTTGGGGGCGGGTTCCCTCCCGGCTTGCACCGTCTTCTGTTCCTCACAGAAACCAGGCTCTCTGAGCTTCTGGACCACCTGGCTCCTTGGAGTTGGGCTGAGATGGCTTCAGACAAGGGAATCTACTTAGTGCTTTCTCTGGCTGCTGCGTATGGACGTGGGGCCTCCTCGTGTCTGTGTGTCTCGTGACGTGCAACCTTCACCAACCCCTGACACTGGCTCCCCAAGTTGTAGCTCTACCACTCTACCCCAGCCTCTCTGGCCACCTGTCCCTCCTGCATGTTCCCCCCACAGCAGCCCAAGAAGGCTGGTTAGCTTCTTTGAAGAGGACTGGTGGTGGGCCAGCTGGCCCTGTGACTGAGCCAGTAAGCTGGGAAGGTACCTCCCTTCTCTGGAACAGTGGTGTTAGCTGACAGGATGACGTGCTGCCCTGGGCTCGCTGTCCAGGGCACTTACACAGAGTGATGCCTTTACTCCTTGTAATGGCTCCCTAAAATGAGTACTATAATTTTTTTCTGGTTCACAGGGGAAGAAAATGAGGCATAGATAATTTAAGTCAGTACGTATTAAATGAGATAATGCCTGGAAAAAATTCTCGGTGTAGCTCCTGGTTCATTTAAGTGCTCAACTGAGGTTTTGTTGTCTGTTCTAAACACCCCTGTTCAGTCTATTTTATGAAATTCTAGATAACAATGATAGTGATGATAATAGTTCTCTAATGGACTAGAATCTCTGATACTAGGTAACATTACCCCAAGTTCACTGAGAAAATGGAATCTGTCAGCTGTGCACTGTCAGCAGTCTGTTCTCCAACCACCCACCCTGTTGGCATTCTCACCCCTACTTTTTTGGCTGCCGAGAAGCTTGCTCTCCTGCCCAAGGATCATCCTCTCTTTCCCTGTCCCATAAAATATGGGACTGTGTTCAGCTCCACTGACTTTTTACCTTCAGCCAGCAGAGATGTTCAAGATTCTCCAGATCAAAACAGTTCAGGGCCTTCACTTGACTCTGCCTCTACCGTCTCCATCCGGCCATCCTCTTTCTCCTACAGGCCTTCAGGTCTTCGTCTCCTTTTCCCCAGCCGCACCGACTCAGGCTCTCCCTCACCACTCCACTGGAGCGACTTTGGCAAAGGTCCCGTCGACAGTCCCCTGCCCCACATGTGCTCGTGCGTGCACAGTCATGCACACACACACATGCCATTGCCAAGTACAGCAGATGCTATCCTTGCTGCCCAGTCTGCCTGCTCGGTGACCCAGGACGCACCCACTGCCCCACAAGCCACTGCGTTCTGGCCCTCACAGCCTGACACAGCTCCTTGATCTTGCCACACTCATTTATTCTCCACCCTTATTTCAGTCAAAAAATTACCCAGTCACTGTATGCCAAATAATTGCTTGATAGCCTGAAAGTAAAAAGCGCCTCCTCCAAGAATATTTTATTTCTAAAAAAATAATTTACATACTGAAATGGTATGACTACTAAAGATATTTGTTACTGTGTTACTTGCACATCAGTCTTGAACTCTAAGAAATAACTAGCTTCAGTAGACTGTCAGTTGATTGGCCTGTGGCATTTGCGGCATAGTCAAGGGTTCAAAAGTTCCCAGAAGTTGAAAGCATCATAAATTGTATGTAAATCATTTCTGACTTTGTCAACCAGTTTTTATTAAGCACCCGCAGGGTTTATACTTCATCTACGTATAGGTTAACTGGGTTAAGTGTAATGCTGTTTTTAGAGATTTTTCCAACCTTTTATGATAGAGTATTTTGAAGATATACAAAAGTAGGGGAAACAGCAGAATGGATCCTCATGCCCCGACCGGTTTCAGCAGCTGTCACTGAGCAGCCAGTCTTGTTTTGTCCATCCCCTACTTGTGCCCGTCCCCTCTCCTGTAGAATATTTGGTATGAAGTTATTTCATATCATTTGTATATTTTTTGGTATTTCCAAAAAGTACAGACTCTGTTTAAAGATATAATCTTGTACAGTACAATTATCATATCCGAAAAGAATAATTCCTCAATATCATCAAATATCTACTTAGTGTTCAAATCTCCACAGTTGTCTCTTATTTTTTTTTTAAGAATTTGCATGATCCAAATCCAGTATGTCCTGTATCTATAGTCAGACTATATATGTCTCTTAAATCTTTTTTGACCCACAGTGTAGCTCAGTTTATTTGTTGAAGAAATGAGGTGTTTTGGTTTTTTGTTTTAGTTTCAGTCCTATGGCATTTCCCACAAGTCTGGATTTTTCTAATTGCATCCCTGTAGTATGTTTGGCATGTGCTGATGGCCCCTCTATGTTCTGTGAGATTCAGATTCTGCTTTTTGCTTCTAAATGTGTTATAGTCTTCTAGAAAGAAAAGTTGGAAAGCTTGAACGTAGAAGAAGTAAATACTGAATTAAGTACCATAAGCAATCAGGATAATAATAATGCAAATATAGTAAATACAGCTATTTGGTATCTTATTTCTGATGTAGTATTAATGTTCCTATAGTAAAAAATATACTAAATACTGACAGATATTTCTTTCTGGAATTTTCTTCTTTAAAACTATGTAATACTGGCTTGGCACAGAGGTTCATGCTTTTAATCCCAGCACTTTAGGAGACCAAGGTGGGAGGATTGCAGGAGTTCAAGAACAGCCTGAGCAACAGAGCAAGACCCCATCTTTACAAAACAAAGTTTTTAGAAATTATCCGGGTATGGTGGTGTGCACCTGTAGTCCCAGCTACTCAGGAGGCTGAGGCAGGAGGATCGCTTGAGCCCAGGAATTTGAGGTTGCAGTGAGCCATGACTGTGCAACTGAACTCCAGCCTGGGTGGCAGAGCAAGACACTGTCTCTTAAAAAAAATTTTTTTTAAACTATGTAATACTTTTTAAAATTGAATTGGGATCATCTTTGTTTTATATCCTACTTTTTAAAAACCTAGCATTGTGGCCAGGCATGGTGGCTCACACCTGTAATCCTAGCACTCTGGGAGGCTGAGGTGGGAGGATTGCTCAAGGTGAGGAGTTCAAGAGCAGCCTGAGCAAGAGTGAGACCCCGTCTCTACTAAAAAATAGAAAGAAATTCGCTGGACAACTAAAAATATATAGAAAAAAATTAGCCAGGCATGGTGGCGCATGCCTATAGTCCCAGCTACTCAGGAGGCTGAGGCAGAAGGATTGCTTGAGTCCAGGAATTGGAGGTTGCTGTGAGCTAGGCTGATGCCACGGCACTCTAGCCCAGGTAACAGAGTGAGACTCTGTCTCAAAAAATAAAAATAAAAATAAAAAATAAACCTAGCAGTGTATAAAGATTATTCCCCATGTACTTAAATGTCACTTCTGTGTATTCCTCACAAGCTAGACTACCTATGCGTGAACACTGAGGTTATTTAGGCTTCCCCCAGCTGTTGGCTGTGTCGGTTGTTTCTGATCCAGTCTTTTAATAATGCAGTGATGAATTTGGCCTTGTGCATAATTCTTTGTGTGTATCTCAGGTTGTTTTCTTCACTTAAATTCTTAGGTGTAAAATAAATGCCCTTTTTTTTCCTTTTGCTTAGCAATTGCATGGCCAGTTTGATATCCAGGGAAGACTTCCAGTTGCCAGTAGTACATGGGAATGCCCATTTCCTTAACCTTCCCAACATAGGCCATGATCACTTAAAGCAACCTTGCCTGTTTCTGTGTTTTTTTTATTTCTCTTGTGTGTATTTATCTTTCATATGTTTTTCCTTCTTAGCAATCACCTCTTTCTGACATCATTTCATTTGCCATTGACACCTGAGGCTGCTAATCTTTCCTGCACCAAAAATCCCAATAACCCAGCTTGTTACAGTTTTGCCTGAAAGACTGGTACTGAATGAGAGCGCATAGTTCACACCTTGATATAAAGTATGTGGTGTGTGTGGATTTGCAGCATCTCCTTTGGCTATTCAGAACCTGTGTTCCTCCTTTCTGTTTTAACCCCTGTGTTTTGGATCATCGATGTTGCTGTATGTTAATACTACAAGCTCCTGTTAAGGTACATGGGGTAGGAGGACTCATCTGCCAAACTCTGAATTAATTGGAATTTGAAAAGCAGATAAATTACAAGGGTAATTATTCACATTACCCAACAATTTGCCTTTTTTTAAAAAATAAGGATTCAAACTGGTACCTCTTTTTGTACATTTAAATATTAACTATCTGTGGATGTCAGTTGAGAAATCTGAAGTATTAGGACTATTCAAAAGTCATAATCAAGATGCTCTGAAATTACAGTACATACTAAAAATACCTCATATTTGCATAATGCTTTGCAAAGCACTATTGTCACTGTCACTCAGCCGCCCCACCCTGTGAATTTGAGCCCTAAAATGGTCCTTGCTGGCCACAGCCTCTATCCTCACCTTTCTTTACTCCCACGCTCCTGATGGCCTCTTCTTCCCTCCTGCCATGAATGATGCCTTCTGTACCTCCCTTTCCCATGCTCTGTGGTCCTCTGGTCTCACTTGCTCCCTGTCACCACCTCTGGTTCCTGCTAATGTTCTAGGATGCTCCATCGACCACCCTTTATACCCTCCTTACAACTCCCAATTCTGGAAGAATCCTGTTTCCTTGGCTTTCTTTGCTTGGGCCTCCAGATGACTGGGGACAATGACAGTACTGGGCGATCTAGAAGTAGTGAGTGTAAAGTACACCTGAAATGACAGTGTGAATCCAGGGCCTTTCAGTTGGCCCTTGGTTACTCTTCAGCTCTGTCTTGGGAACATTCCCTCTCCTCCCCTTCATGCCCCGTAGCATCAAACTCCTAAGTTTCCCAAGCACTGGGGTTGGCATTTCCCATGCCTGCCCTTGCTCATTGCCGTTTCTTCTGCTGGAATGTTCTTACCCCTCTTGTCCACTGGGCCAACACCTATTCATCCTTGAAAACTGTGTTCAGGTGTCACCTACTCTTTAAAGCAAAATTAATCACTGTCTGTGTCCTCTTTCTTGGATGATCTTTGGTTCAGCATCTGCACACACTCTGTCCTCCGTATCTCTCGTGCCCTGGGTCCCCTCTAATCCGTTATCCTTTCTCTCTCAGCTCTTCCCTCTCCTCCTGATCCTTCTATAAGCATTTCAACATGATAAACCTTGGGGAAAAAAAAAAAAGGAACAAAAAACAGTGACAGAGCACTCTCTGCTTTCTATACCTTCCCCTTCAGCTGATACCATTTCTCCAAAGAGGGAAGTGCACGTTCTCACATGGCACATCTTCAACCTTAGGCTTCCATTCTGGTTCCCCTGAAATAGTTCTTTTTGAGATTACTAAAAACGTATCACTAAATCCAAAGGGAGAAGGTTTTAGTCCTTACCTTGTCGATGCCCCCTTGAAAAGTCCTCTTCCTTTGACTTCTGTGACCATAGCATGTCCTGGCTTTTCCTCCTACTCAGGGGTGTTCCTTCCTCCTTTTTGCTGGCCTCCCTCTTCTGTCCACCCTCCAGATAGTCGAGTTCCTCCTTTCCCCTCTCCATGTGCCTCCCCCGCCCTGTGGTGCCATGGTTTGTGCCACAGGCCATCTTCCCGTAGTCCTCCCCCTGCTCCTCAGAACTGTGCTGGTTCCCCACTGGCCTGAAAAGCTGCCATCCAAGGTCTTCACAGTAGTGGCTGTTGCTGACATCCGTGCAGTTCTTACTGAGTGCTGCTCAGTGTGCTTTACACGCACTGTCATTTATTCCTCACAACAACCCTGTAGGGCTTGGTTATCTCACTTTACAGCTGAGAAAACTGAAGCTTAATAAAGGTAAGTCATTTACCTGAGGACACAGAGCTAATCCACTTGACCTGTGGTCACCAGGAGAGATTGATTCCACACACTCAGCTGAGTCTTACTGACCTCTCCACAGCCTTTTCCTTCTCCTTTTACACATGCTAGAGCCATGGCCCTCTCTCAGCCTCCAGTCTGCTCCAGTCAAGGGACGAGTAACCATCCCCACCCTAGTCTCTGCTGTTCCTGCTGCCTGTCCCGTCTGGGGCTCACGCCCTGCCTCCCCAGCCGAGTCGGCGGAGGTCCACATCTTGCCTCCCTCCACTCTCAGTTTAGTGGGCTCTTCCTTCCCCAGTTCTCATCTCCAGAGCTTGCGAAAATCTTTTCTTTCTGTGAATTCCCAATTGTACCTAATATATACTTATTTTGTGGCATTTTCTACCTTCTATTTTATATTACCAATATTATAAATTATAAATATCCTTTTGAGATACCTCCCCTACTAGACCACAGCTTCTTGATAGCAGAAGTGGTGACTAATTAATCTTTGTGTTCACCATCATAGCTGGATAGTTAAATGATATGATAGCGATTTATTTATCTCACATTTGTTCATATAGCCCATTCCCGAACCTCTGTGCAGGTAGGTGGCCTATACTGGTCTATGAAGGAAGACGAACTTTCTAGACATGACCACAAGATGGCAACAGTGACTGCAGTGTCCTGGTATCTGTTGAGGGTAGGCCACGTCAAGAAAGAAAACATTGTCCTGATTACTGGTTACTCAAGAGAAATCCAAGAGAATTTTCAAATTTAAAGCATTCTGTAAATTTCCAGTCATCCACAGAGGTAATCAAATAGTTTGGAGAACTCTTTTCTTCCATGGATCCATTTGGCCAACAGGATGGAAAGCTCTCTCCTTCCCTTCTTCTCTTCTTCCTTCTCTTCATTCAACAAATTCTTGAGTACCTCCTGTGTGCATCCACTATTCTAGGTCTTGGGCATATAGAAATGGGCAATCAAAGGCAAAATCCCTGTTCTGATGGAATTTATATTCTGTGACCTTCATTGGGATCCAGTAGAAGATATTGGAGACAGAACCAAGAATTTCTTTGCTGTTTTTTTTTCTTGATACTTCCGAAATCATCTTTTCCCATTTCCCCCAGCATGGATCATAGTTTTATATTATCCAAATGGGTTTCATTTCAATAAGCAAAAGGACTATTGGTCAGCATATTACAATGACTAATTTTGTTTAAGCCATGATTAAACATGCAGCCCTCCTCCCCTGCTTCCCACTTACCCAGTTAATCAAGAATTGACTGTGTGTTCTCTTTACACTTAAAGATATTGAGATTCTGAAAGGTCAAAAATTATGTCTAAGGCCGGGTGCAGTGGCTCACGCCTGTAATCCTAGCACTCTGGTAGGCCGAGGCGGGCAGTTCGCTCAAGGTCAGGAGTTTGAAACCAGCCTGAGCAAGAGCAAGACCCTGTCTCTACTAAAAATAGAAAGAAATTAATTGGCCAACTAAAATATATAGAAAAAATTAGCCGGGCATGGTGGCACATGCCTGTAGTTCCAGCTACTCTGGAGGCTGAGGCAGAAGGATTACTTGAGCCCAGGAGTTTGAGGTTGCTGTGAGCTAGGCTGATGCCACAACACTCTAGCCCAGGCAACAGAGTGAGACTCTGTCTCAAAAAAAAAAAAAAAAAAAAATTATGTCTAATATTGCACACATATGTACATACACGAGAAAGTACGTACTCAGGTCTACGTCTCATTCATTCCTTTATGATTAATGCCAGTAAAAAATTTTAAAGCAAAAGAAAACAAGGCCAACATTGTGTCAGGTACCTATAGTTAAATTTGACATACACTGTGTTGGTGCTAAAGGTGATTGTTTGACGAGGTGCACCTAATATCAACTTAGTTAAAATTATATCTAGTGTTTAGAAACATTTCTTCTGTAAGGGATAAGCAAGAATATAAAAATAATACACATATAACAATTTAGAAACATCAAATATCACTCATTGCTTGTTCTAAAACTATGAGAAGTTACTATCTGTTAGAGCTACCCCTTTGTGGTGTGAGTCTTAGTTGAGTACTAATTTTTTATCTCATATTGGATCCCTGTCTCCGGCGTATGCCTTCCCTCCATACCGATCCCTCCTCCAACCTGGCTCTGCAAAATGGGATTCAGTTCCACACAGCCTCTTGCCAAATCAAATCTTTCTTCAGTTTCAGAAGGATGAGGGTGGGGGATTAATCTGAAAGGCTGTATGAGCGACATCCCATGTTGCAAAACTCACAATATAGAATTTTGGATACCATGTACTTCAATAGAGTAGATTTTTTTCTAATATGTGACTGTTTTCTCTGACTTTTAGTAATCATAATATTTTCACAGATGCTTTACAGTCTTTTTTGTCTACCACGGTGAAGCCACAAACGGGGGTCAGTCCATCCCTGCATAGTCAATAATCACATATTACCAAATTACCATTCAGTTTAACATACAGAATGACTACTGGCTCCACATGGATAAGTTTTATTTTAGCTATGATTTGGGTTTATTCATGGCCACCATAAAATTAAAGATAAACCCTGCCTATGCCACAAGACAAAAAGATCAAAAGTGTGCTACTTCACCAAATATCACTTTGAATATAAATCTCACATTATATTAATATACGAGTACATAATCTTCTTCACATGAAGTATTCCCGTTGTTGGTTCTTCAAAGATTCTGTTGACTATGATTCTCTCTAAGAGCCTGTGCCGGTAGAGGGGGGACAGTTTTCTTTTGTTAAGTCCACATCAGACCGTCGGACCATTTCTGGATAGCACTTATTTCTGAGTAACAATCTGACTACAATAGCTTCGCATTTTGAGCTCTCAGAACCATGCTAGAGCCGGGTGCGGTGGCTCACGCCTGTAATCCTAGCACTCTGGGAGGCTGAGGCGGGCGGATCGCTCAAGGTCAGGAGTTCGAAACCAGCCTGAGCAAGAGTGAGACCCCCGTCTCTACTATAAATATAGAAAGAAAGAAATTAATTGGCCAACTAAAGATATATATAGAAAAAATTAGCGGGGCATGGTGGCGCGTGCCTGTAGTCCCAGCTACGTGGGAGGCTGAGGCAGAAGGATCGCTTGAGCCCAGGAGTTTGAGGTTGCTGTGAGCTAAGCTGACGCCACGGCACTCACTCTAGCCCGGGCAACAGAGTGAGACTCTGTCTCAAAAAAAAAAAAAGAACCATGCTAGAGCCTTTATACATAAATCACTTTGTTTAATTCTCACAGTACTGCAGAGGAAAATGCTGAAGAGAGAATAAATTGTCCGGTGTTACATTGATAGGGTCAGATAGGATTCAAATTCAGTTCTGATGATTAAAAAGCAAGTCCTTTGCCTCTCTGCTGCTGTTTCCTGGGACTAGTTTAGGCTCTGAATCAGGGTAAGGATTTGTGTTTTGAGGCCCTCTCCAAGTTGGAGTTTTAAAGGAACAGTGCAGAAGCGATTTCCAGAACTATATAGCTTATATAGTCTGAGATTTATGGAAGGATCTCTCTGTAACACATCTCTGTATCACAGTAAGGAATTGGGACCAAGATTCGGGGACAAACCAAGGATGCAATGGAGAAGGGGCCGTCCCAGGTCCTGGCACTGAAGCTTCCAGAAGGAGGGTCCTGGGGCTGCCTATTAATGGGTTTGATCCCCGTTTTGTTAATTACCTGTCAGCAAATACTGCAAAGGCTTAAGTGAGTTTATAATTTAGAAAGGTCAAGTTTTGTTTTAAAAATGCTAACCTAGGCCAGGTGCAGTGACTCAGGCCTGTAATTCCAGTACTTTGAGAGATTGAGGCAGAGGATTCCTTGAGGCCAGAAGTTCAAGACCAGCCCTGGCAACATAGTGAGACCCTGTCTCTACGAAAATAAAAATATAGAAATTGGCCAGGTTTGGTGGTGCGTGCCTGTAGTGCCAGCTGCTCAGGAGGTTCACTTGAGCCCAGGAGTTGGAGGCTGCAAAGAGCTATGTACTCCAGCGTAGGCAACAAAGTGAGACCCGGTCTCTAAAAAAAAAAAAAAAAAATTTGCATAAAAAATTTTTAAATGCTAACCTAAATAGAAATTGAAAGGAGAATCTCACCACTTAATTCTGTTTCAGAAAGCAACAAAGGTTTTCTGAATGATCTAAAAATGAAGTTGTATATGAGAGTGAGGGGAGCAAGTTGACAGTCACCTGCATTTAGGATAATTTGTACATTATCAGAATAATTTTAAAAGTTTCAGCCTCTGGGGGCATGACTAAGATAAGACTCCTATACCCATCTCTGATCTCATAGCTCCAGTCAGTCTCTCTCTCCCTCTCTCTCCGAAAATGGCAAACCTCCTGAAGTTACCCAGACCCACCAGTTTCTGACTCCCTCTACCTAGAATACCTGCCCATGCTTGGCTGATGGTTTACTGAATTAATCAAAGGCAGGCCTACTAGTTAGAATAGGACTTCTTTCTTTTTAAGGTGGCTGCTAATGAATATATTTAAAAGGGCTGTGCAGAGGCTGAATTGAAACACTTCAGTAGGTACTCCCTTTGGTATTTGATAAATGGGATTTATCCCAGAACTATTTATTATCTCTAGGCCTCAGTTCCAGTTAGAGTGTATTCCTGGAACCTTTAAGTCATGTAGTATGATATGCCAGTCCATAAAGTAACAGGTGAGCTGCCTAGCTTGTTCCAAGTCCAACAGCTGAGAATGTGGCTCTAAAAGCCGCCTAGATATTTATCCTTCCTAGTAAGGATTGAATGCAACTCACATTTAAGCCTATAGTTCTCTCATCCTTTTTTTCCCCCTTTCCGAATGGGAAGGAACAATTTTAGTCATTTTGAGTCATTTTCCTTACGATTTTGGCTTATCATTTCCTAGAAAGTTTATATACTGCAGTAGATTTGTATAAAGATTGTTTCTCATCCTCATTGATTTTTTTCAGTATGAAAACTCTGCCATTTATGTAGGGTTTTTTTACAGTTTTTTTGAGGTATAATTGATATTTTATAAACAGCGCATATGTAAAGCATAACAGTTTACACAATGGCGACATATTTATACTTTCTTGAAATTGTCACCACGATCAACACAGTGAGCATTTCCATCATTCCCAAACGATTGCTCATGTCCTTTTATGATTGATCCCTCCTTGTCCTACTTCTTGTCCCCAGATAACCACTGGTCTGCTTCCTGTCACTGTAGAGTAGTTTGCCTTTCCTATGTAAATGGAAGCATGCAATATATACTCTTTCTGCCCGACTTCTTTCATTCAACATACTTTTAGGTTCATCCATGTCACTGTGTGTATACATAGTTTATTTTTCACTGCTGATTAGTATCCTATTATATGAATCTACTGCAACTTGTTTTTATCCATTTACACATTGATGGACATTTGGGTTATATCTAGTTCTAACTATTACAAAGCTGCCGTGAATATTCGTGCACAAGTCTTTGTGAAGGCGTGTGTTTCCATATCTGTTGAGTAAAGACCTGGATGTGAAACGGCTGTGTCATATGGTGGGCACATATTCAGCTTTTTAATAAATTGCCTGTTTTCCAAAGTAATTGTACCATTTTTACCTTTCTGTCCATGGTGGATAGGAATTTCATTTGCTTCACATCCTCGCTGGCACTTAATACAGTCAGATGTTCAGTCTTTTTAATTTTGGTCATTCTAATAGATGGAATTACAGTATTAATTTATATTTCCCTAATGACTAAAGATGTTGAGCATCTTTTCATGTGCTTTTTTGCCATCTATGTATTTTCATTGGTGAAATATCTACTCAGATCTTTTGTTAATTTTTTAATTGGATATTTTGTTTTCTTATTGTTGAGTTTTGAGAGTTCTTTATATAGTCTGGATACAAGTTCTTTATCAGATATATGCTGTTCTAATCTTCTAGTGACTTACCTTTTCATAATATTGTGTCTTAAAGAGCAGTTTTAAGTTTTGATGAAATCCAATTTATTGGATTTATTTATTTATTTTATGGGTTGTGCTTTTGATGTTGTGACCAAGGAATTTTTGACTAACTGAATGTCACAGAGATTTTTCCTGTTTTCTTCTAGAAATTTTAGTTTTAGGTTTTACATTTAGGTCCATGATCCATTTAGAGTTAAGTTTTATAAATGGTGTAAGATATGGTTCCAAGTTCATTTTCTTGGTATGTGGACATCAAACTTTTGCAACAGCATTTGATAAAAAAGCATTTTTTTATTTTTTGTATTTTATTTTATTTTTTTTTCTCACTCTGTTGCCCAGGCTAGAGTGCAGTGGTGTTGTCATAGCTCACTTGCAACATCAAACTTCTGGGCTCAAGCGATCCTCTTGCCTCAACCTCACGAGTGGCTGAGGCTACAGGCCCATGTTACTACACCTTTGCAGATAGGGGTGTCGTCATGTTGCCCAGGCTGGTCTTGAATGCCTGGCCTTAAGCTATCCTCCTACCTCAGCCTACCAAAGTGCTGGTATTACAAGCATGAGCCACCTTGCCCAGCCTACAAAAGCATTCTTTTTTTTTTTTGAGACAGAGTCTCACTCTGTTGCTCGGGCTACAGTGCCGTGGCATCAGCCTAGCTCACAGCAACCACAAACTCCTGGGCTCAGGCGATTCTCCTGCCTCAGGCTCCCAAATAGCTGGGACTACAGGCATGCAACACCATGCCCAGTTAATTTTTTCTATATATTTGTAGTTGGCCAATTAATTTCTTTCTAATTTTTTTTTTAGTAGAGACGGAGTCTGACTCTTGATCAGGCTGGTTTTGAACTCCTGACCTTGAGCGATCCACCCGCCTCGGCCTCCCAGAGTGCTAGGATTACAGGCGTGGGCCACCACACCGGCCTCAAAAGTATTCTTTTACGTAAAATATTTTTTTTAATTATAAAAGAAGACATTTGTATAATACAGAAAAGTATAAAGCCTGTATCTTGCTAATCTTTTGTTTATAACTTACCTAGGTGCATTTTAGGGTATTGGGGGGAGGGCTAGTTTTAAGTGCATACTTTATAAATTCGGAATCATAGTATATACACTTATTCTGTGTCCTGCTTTTTAAAAATTTAACACTGTATCTGTTTTCCTGTATCTGTTTTTAATGGTTGCATAATTATTCTATCGTATAGACATATATTTCACTTCTTTTATTAGATGTTATCAATTTTTATTCTTAAAATATACTTTGAACATCTTTATACTTAAGTCTTTTTTCTTATTTTTGCTTTAATTTTTAGAAATGAATTATCAGGTCAACATATATGAACTTTTAAAAGGCTTTGATTACGTATTTCCACGATATATTTCAGAAGAGTTTCAACAATTTACTCTTCCCCCAGCAGTAACTAAAATATTTAATCCTTTACGGCAAATTTTATTTGTTTTCGTAATACTCTGGAGGATGCCTCTAGGAATCTCTCTTCTGAGTGGCTACTGTTTTTGTCACCTGGCCAGGTGCCTTGCTCCTTTCTCCTGCTTTCCAGACATAGTGCCCTTCTACTCAGCACAGGCCAAGGTGAGCAAACTCCTTGCATTTATTGCCTCTGCTACCAAAAAACTTTCCGGGATGAACATAGATCTCTCCTAAGTCTGGGTGGGTAAAGAAGGACCTTTTCTTATTTATGGCAAAAACCTCTCGTCTCTGGATCTCATTCTGCCTTGATTACTCAAGAATGCTCCACTTTCTTCCTTACCTTTTTATGCTCAGGATGGAAACATTCTTTTATCTCTTCCTCCCCTTTACCTATCTTTTTTCTTCTCCTCCTCCTTCTCCTCCCCCTCCTCCTCCTCCTTATCTTCCTCCCCTTCTTCTTCTTCCTCCTTTCTCCTGTTCTTCTTCTTCTCTTTAGGTACAAAGCTTTTTAAAAGAAAGCATCCTCTTGCTGGAAGTCATTTTCTTATCACACAGTTGGCTGTCTTCATTTACTTTTGTCTCTCTTCCTCCCACCCCTCCCCGCCCCTTATTCTTTCTTGCTGAAGTTTAGTGACTTCACGCCTTAGTGGTGAACCTGTGCAAGAATTGTGGGGTAGTTCTGTGGCTCTTAGCAGCTTTATCTTTTTGTGTTTTTGCTACCTTTTTCTTCCTTCTTGAAGTTCTATCTCTGCCCCTTCTCCCCCTTTAAATTACCTAGTTTTTTCTCCAGCATGAGTTAACCAATAATTTGGTTTGAATCTGTCACTATGAGAGTAGGCTGTATACTCTTTGTCTTCCTTCCTTGTACCTCTTTTTGTTAACATTGTCAGGCACATTAGTGGCCTTTCTTCTAGGAAATCTTATTAGGTCATTAAATATGAAGTGTCTGATTTCAGATTAAAAGTTTAGTTGATTATATCTCAAACAAGAAGCGGTACGATTAATCAAAGTATGTGCCTAAACTATTGACACAGTTTTGCTATCTTAACAGTAGCTTGTTTATGCCAGCAGCAAAGAAGCCTGCAGAGCAAGTGGCAGTGAAGTTATGAAAGACATTTTCCACAGCTTGTTGGTGACAATTGAAGATTTTTCCTTGCAAGAAGTGGTCCAAAACCTGGAAGAAGTAGTAGCCAGCTGGTGCAAGGTCTAGTGAATATGGTAGATGACAGAGAGTTTCCAAGTCCAGCTTCTGTCTTTTGAGCAGCATTGTTTTTTGCGACATGCAGTCTCAAAAGGATTGGCCTTTCTCCACTGACCAATCTTGGCTGCTTAATAGCAAGCATCCTCATCATTTCATCCAATTGGTTTTAGTAGACATCCGCTGTAATCAATTGACAAGATTTCGTGAAGCTGTAGTGCATAATATCAGCGCTGGACCACCAAACAGTCACCATTAGCGTTTTTTGATGAATATGCAGTTTTGGACTGTGTTTTGGCACTTCATCTTTATCTGACCATTGTGCCAAATGCTTGCAATAGTAAAAAAGAACCCATTTTTCATAACACATAACAATACGGTATAGAAATGGTTTATGTCACAACAGCAGAGAAAGGCAAACTTCGAGGCAATTTCTCATCTGATGCTCATTTAATTCATGTGGTACCCATCTATCTAGCTTCTTTACCTTGCTGATTTGTTTCAAATGGCCCAACATTGTTGGAATAGTGACATCAAACCTTGCTGCTAATTCACACGTAAGTTGAGATAGATTTGCTTCACTACAGTTTTACCATTTTCCACCTTGATCTCAGGCCACCCACATGGCTCATTTTCAAGATTAAAATCACCAGAATGGAACTTCTCAAACCATGATGTACTTTGTGTTCAGTAGCCACATCCTTCCCAGACATTTCGTTGATATTTCGGGCTGTCTGTGCTGCATTGGTTCCATCATGGAACTCATATTCAAAAATAACATGAATTTTTTACTTGTACATGGTTTCATAAAAATTGCTCTTAAAAAAATTTTGAAAGGTAATCACAAGCCAAACCATGCATTTGAAAGAATGAGGCTGTACCTTCACAATAACAAACAAACCCAACAAGTGTCAAAGTGAAATGTCAGAGATATCAACTGTCAAACTTAGCACTTAAGGAAATCGGACATTCCATACCTAATAACCTAATATTTTTGCCGGTTTTCAGCTCTGCTTTGGATTACTCCATTGTCTCATTCAAACAAGCACTCCCTCTCCCCTTCCATCTCCTGAGTATTGTTCTCTGTGCTTTTGATCCTTTCAGTGTTTACAGTTGCCCCACTTAACAGTGAGCACGTGAGTGTGAGATGTCCAGACCGTTTGGCTTCAGTGCAGTTTTCTCGCCTGAATTCCCAGTGTCTGTAACCTACACCACACTGCAGCCAGAGGGCTATCTTAGAATCTGTAATAATCTGCAGTTCCTAACCTCTGAGCTCTTCTGTCTGTCATACCTAGCCACCCCCAACCACACACACTCGGGGTTTTTTTGTTTGGGGCTTTTGGGGCCTTTCTTAATTGTACATTCTTCCAGGCAGGAATGACCAAAAGCCCAAAGTATTTTTTTTCCTTTTCTGAACTTCTTTGTTAGTTGTTTATACCCTATAATATTGTTTTTACCCATTGTATTTCTTAAGGTGACAAAAGGTGTATATTCTGCAGCCACAACTAGCTTGTATGCTACTGGACAACAGGTTTCGTGTTTGTCTGCATCCATAGTAATTCAGGTTCATACTGTGTGTAATAGGTGTCGGTAATTAATATTTATTCCATCCATGTTACATATTTATCTTATTAGAGTGGTAACCATGCATAACTGAGCATTGACTCTGGTTTAGGGAAACGAAGCAGGTGATTTTCTGCACAGAACTTCTGGCATCCCTTTTCTCTCTCGGTTAATGTCCCTAGAGGTCGGTCTTCATAATTTACACCAACAGAAGGATGCTGAAGATAACGCAAAACATTTAATACTTCAGAATACGTTTTGTTTTTTCTTTGTGTGTTGCTGAAGATGGACTTGCCCTTGGGAATTCAATTGAAAACAATATTCACAGCATAAAGAATAATTCAGGAGCTCAAAAATTGTCTCCAGCTCCTTATTCTGCTGCTTCTTTAGGACACTCAGTGGTTTGCACCATTCTCTGTGGACAGATGGCCTGGTCTGTGACCAAGCAAGGTACTCACGGGGCAGGATTTCTCTCTCAGCTACTGTTCAGAACAAGGTAGACACCAAAAAGGTTTTTCTGAAAACTGTGTTACTGAGAAAGTAGTGGATGTGTTTAGAATATAAATAACATAAGCAGTATATTTGAGTAGTGGCAGTAAAGTTGAAATAATATTTTGCCAAATAAAAATATGGATAGTCTAGATAACTGTGATTCCAGGAATAAATATATAAATATAGGGCTATTGATTTGTTTACTTTTCATTTTTGATGTACTATAAATATTTGTTTCACATTTGTTTCTAACAGGATTTAAGATAGATTTTTCAATAAAGTACAAAGAATATGAATAAGTGATAATGGATAAAAAACAGTTTGGTTCATATGCCATTAACCACATTGGCCTGACTTTTGGAATTTCGAACTAACTCTTCTTTTCTTTTTAGGTTGCCTCTTGGTGCTGCCTTGGCTGTATTTGGCACCCAGAATGCTTCATTCTTTGACGGTCTATTAATAAGGTTGCCTTGCTAGAGTTTGGAGCAGGGCCTCAGGTAGGTGGCTTTTAGCATTATATGGCATGACTTTCAAAGTGATAAATTATTCCAATTTCTAAGTTAATGTAAGATACAATATTAAAAGCTTTGAAAAGCATGCCACATAATAAGCATGCCACTTACGATTTTAGGGTCTATCAATATGTATTGTGATCAGCAGGCCTGCATTAATCATTATGGTCTAATGGGAGGCTTGGAACACTGACCAGGAGCAGTCTTCATTACTCTGCACAAAATGCGTAGCTGCTGTAAAGCTTATTTGCTCCTGTTTCCCAGATAGCCCACAGATAAACTCTTAAGCTCTTCCTTCTGTGAATCTTGCTCAGTAATAGACTATCCCATGTTGCCACTATGTCTTCTGTCTGCTGGGAAGGATCTGATTACCTGTGGGCAGGTGGAGAGTGAGCTAGATTTGCTCACGGGGATGGGGCAGATGCTAGAATAAGGAATCCAGTGCAACAAGAGCAATGTGCTTATGTTGTCGGGAAGAGTACACACACAAGCATCTAGATTTCCCAACCTGTAGATGCAGCTCAGTGGCACAGAAAGGAGGTGTAGCAATACTTGGAAATCCAGGCACACACGGATTTGACACCAGGTAAGTCTGTCAGCAGGACCTCGAACACAGGGTAGAGGTTTAGAGGCCAGGACCCCCAGCCCTAGGATGGGGAGACTGAAAAAAACAAAAATGGCTGTGCCAGATCATAGAGAATGGGCTCAAGCTCCTAAACTCTCCACTGACCACAGACTGGGACTCTCCTCCTGGGGAAAGGAAGACTTAGGCAGGGCCTCACAGTATACGTGGACAGAGCTTTACCATCAAATTAAGGTACACAACTTAATCTGGCTAAAATTTTCCAATAAGCATAACATGCTATGGAGATTAAGCATTAACATTAATTTAGCTTAAATTTTTAGTCATTTGTGTATTATAAATATTGTTTTTAAATAAATAAAAAGATGTTACTGGCTTTTTATGGATTATGGATCTTTTTCTACTTCACTGTAGTTTTTAAAGTTGTCTTTAATGAGGCCATTTTTTTAGAGGCTAGAAAAAGGAAAAAAAATTAGACAAACTACATTTATGCAAGTTTTCTCCTTTTTAATTCTCCTGTATCTGTAATCAGTCAAAAATTTTCTCTGATATTTTCAACATCATCCTCGTATTTTAATTTGACATGGAGAACATCCTCTTTAAAATTTGAATTTTACTTTGTTCCTTTTTCCTTCCCATAAAACTTCATTGACTATATCTAAATGATAAATTCTGATCGATACAGGTTCTATGTGCTTAAGGAGCTATGGAACAGAACGTTTGAAAGCAGAAGTATTCTGAAAATCCAGGCTGGCTGAGTGCCACCCAGGTTTGTCTCCAAGCTCACTGGGCCTCTGAATAGCATGTGCCCAATGCTCCCTAGCTTTCGACGCCCAAGTAAGCAGGTGCTGCTTCTACTGGGGACACAGAAGCAGTATGGACTCCCAGGTGGTTGTGTTGCTGCCGTAAGTCCCTACCCTTCCGCCAAAACAAACTGACCATTTAATTCTGTGGAGCTTTTCTTCTGAGCTTGCTTTATAACCCATTTGAGATTTCAAGAACCCTGAAACCTATTTGTCTGCTAGCTTTGATTCCTGAAATTCCCTTTAAGGGACTACAGTTCTGTTTAGCAAATATTTATTGAATGTCCATTACGTACCAGGGCACTGACCAGGTGCTGGGGATCAAGAATGAATAATAGTCTCACTATAGATGAATTTATGACCACCAAAGGAGAGACAGATCAGACAGGTCCTTTCAAGAAGAGTTTATAGTCCATATTAAATGTAAAAGTTTCAAAGGGGTAAGGTTTTCAAGTTCAGTTTTGCTCAAATAGAATTGGTAAAAGAATATAAGTATCAAATGTCTTCTAATTGTGCCAGCTGGGAGACTACATGGGGTCCTCTTGAGGAAGGGAGGGAGTGGCCACCCCTGACTTGACAGTTTTGCCTAGAACTGATCCTATTTACCTTCATCTAGGTCGCAGTAATGTAAGTGGTTGCTTCTAGAAGTGATGGTATCCTGGACAGCCACATAGGCACAAGTTAGGAGGACAGGTTAATGACATGTGCAGACTGGGACCTAGATGTGAATCTTGTTTTCATTACATTTCTTAGTGCTACTTAAGCATCAGCACATCCATTTAGCAACATTTATACCACAGCACAAGCCCATATTTAAAGCGCACTTTCCTTTGAGATGGCTTAAAACTAATTCTCTGCTTCAGCTTTTTTAGCTAATTAAAACTTTCTTTAGCACTTTTCTTATAATGCGTCTGATTGCTACATTTTTGTTTGAATTTATAGACAGATTTAGTTATGGATGCTTGAGAGTTCAAACATGAAACCTGGATTGTTCTGTATTTGTGATTTTAATACCATTAGGCAATTAATCATACATGAATAGAGGCATGTTCTCCAGACATTAGGGTCCTTCAGTGTGAACATGTTTATAGTTGGTGTCAGACATTTTTATTGCACTCCCAGAAACTTAAGGGGTTGATGGTAATAAGGTAAAGAATACATCACAATTTGAAATTAGGATATATGCAGTTTTCAAATTAAGCTGACCTGTGGGCTACCTACTTTATAATATTAATAGCCAGATCACTAATATTTTGGAAATGCTTTATGCCAAAAAAAAAAAAAAAAAGGCCCAGGAGATCTTTTAAAATACTTGAAGTATTGATTAAACACTTTCTTTATATTCAGATGTAATTGCGGTTCTTTGCTCTCTGTCAGGCATCATTGCTTCCCTTTTGCACAATTCCTCTCTCATTTCCTGTTTGCAAATACTGACTGATTGCCCTATGTGAAGAATATGAAAATACCCCAGTGTTGTACCATTCATCTGTATTTTTTAGTTTTTTTAGTTTGATAAGAATATAAATCATAGGGATATCCCCCACACACATAGCAATTAAAACGAAGTACTAACTTCTATGTTATGGATTATTAAAAGAGAGCTTTTAAAAGAGAAGAAAAACTTCTTAACTTAACATCATTTTGCTCCATAAGATAAATAACCAAGGAAAATATTTCTGAATTGGAAGATAAAATTTATATGATATTCCATCTTTATTGGGTTATCTATTCACTGTGTGTGGGTACTTCAGAAAATGAGTGGCCTGAAAAGGAAAATTCTAATTGTGTGGGTAAGAGAACTGACGTTGGGATTTCCTGGTTCCACATTGGAACTTGTTGACTTTTTCCTATTGGTTCTTAAAAACAAATAGGTCTGCTATTTTCTTTACCTCTCTATTAGTTTTTATTTGCATATTAAATAAGATATTTCTAAATATCAGTAGGGCTAATTTTTATGGTAAATTTCAAAAGGATTATCCTAGAACCTCATTTTAATGAATTGCTCAAAATTTACGTTAAAACTATTAAATACAGTAATTCAGAAAGGGCATCTTTTTTGATTAATCTAAGTAAACTATAACGTCTAATACATGAAAATAATACTGTAGTTTTCCATATTCCTGTTATAAAATGAGTTCTTTGGGGACCTACCATAATTCAGGCAAATTGAGTGCAAATCTTGGCTGTGTCTCCTGCTTCTCAGTGGGCACTCCTGCTCCTTTCTGCTCTCCTCTGTGGGGATCTGCTCCCCATCTAAGGGGCTCACCATCCTTCCTGCTCCATGCTGGTTACTCATACAGGCACCAGGCATGTTTTCACCTTGGAAATTTTTATTAGGAATTGGGGCTGAATTGATGATTCCTTAGTAATAAGGACTTGACTTCTTAATTTCTTAGTAATAAGATCAATCAGAGGATGCTTGTTCTCTGCAGCAAAATAAGTGTTTTAGACAACTTTCTATTATTTTAATTGCTATTTTTTTAATCTAAAACTTTTCCAACAGCTGCATAGTTTCAAAAAATAACATTCTATTAGCCTATTCAATTTATTGGACCAAAATGTTTCCATACTACATATTATCTTTGACTTGAATATAGACATGTATAGTCATTTCATTCCTCAGTATCTGGAGGGAATTGGTTCCAGGACCTCCCTGGGTTACCAAGATTCCCAAGGCCCTGATATAAAATGGTGTAGTATTTGCATATAACCTATGCACATCCTTTCCATCTCTAGATTATTTATAATACCTAATACAATGTAAATAGTTGTTATACTGTATTGTTTTGGGAATACTGACACCCTCCCCCCAAAAAATCTGTACATGTTAAGTACAGATGCATTTTTTTTTTTTAATATTTTCAATCTGTGGTTGTCTGAGTCCATGGATGAGGAACCCATGGATATGAAAGGTCAACTTAAGTTCTGTCCTGTGTCTACTTAGGTGATTGAGCAAAACTCTAGGTCATTGTATTGCTGGTAAGCACTTGCCCTGTTTTAATTTTTTTTTTATTCATTCAAGTTATTTTATTACCTTTTATGAGAAACAACTGTGAATAAAACTGACATAGCCGCTGCCCCTGTGCTGTATACAGTTGATTTTTCATTCTCTCTTAGGCTTTTGTAATTGCAAGATAGTTTTTTTCCTTTTATTAGTAATATTTTAATAACTTATAAGTGATTTTATAGACCTATAGAAATTGAATACTATAAAAACTTGCAAATTATCATACAGGACCTTTGGAGTTGTTTTTTAAAAAAATGTCCTAAGTATGCTGTTGCCCTTACTTCAAAATTGACAATCCTCAATGATGTTATTATTATTTATTTCACATTATTCAAAACTCTTACTGTGTTTCATATACGTAAATTAAAATGTTAAGAACTGGTAAGTTTCCTTTTGCAACCTACCTAATTTACTTTATATGAAAAACATGTTTTGAGGAAATTTTGACATTTTCTGGATTGTTTACCAATGGTATTTTATGATTAGCATAAGAGAGAATAAAGCTTTGATAACTGATGGCATTTGCCCTTAATTAGCAAAATCTATGTTTGACTTTTAAATATGAAAGCATTATTGATGCAGGTAAGTGTAAAAATTCATAGCTGTTGGCCAAATGACTATCATAACTATGGAATTGTAAAGTATAGAAACAGTTTTCAATATATAGGCCTGTTCTTTCGTTGGTATCTCATGGGAATTGGTTTTAGAGGACCCTCCTATGTAAGATTCATTCTTGATTATTTTCTGTGTGAGTCACTGTTTTAGAATAATGTAAAATGTATAAAAATAAGCTTGTGTATATGTGCACACAAACACTTGATATTCCCTCTAACTATTGTTTCTATGTATGCAAAGTCAAAGTCATTCTGGAAAAAAATGCCTCTTCTGGTATCAACAAAAACTTGAAGGGTATTCTAAAATGCTGTTTTGTCTTAGAGCAATTTGAGATGGCTATATATATTAATATTTTTTATGGTTCACAATTCTTCAGACCAAGGCAAAGAAGAATTTTTATCACTTGGAAAGTACAGTAATCAATTTTTAATATTTTTAAGTAGAAAAGAAAAACATGGGTACAGTTTTGTTGCAGACGTTTCAGAATAGTGAATAGTTTCAAAATAGTTTCAGTACTTTAAGTTTTTCTTAATCCTATAAAAGGGAATACACAGATAATTTTAGTTAACATTTCAGTTAGGATTAGATAAATATAAACTGTACGTTTATTTTTATTATGTCGATCCAAATAATTATTAATTCTCACCAGCTCCTAATTTCCTTTGTTTGGGGAAAATTCAGCAGTCCTTTGAAATTATTTGGCATCTCATAAGAACTCAAAATAGGTTGAGTTTACAGAAATTAACGCCAACTCTTATGTTTTGTGATAAAATAAGTTAAAATGATGCCTTTATTTATTATTTTACTTCAGACCATAAAATATATAGCAGGGGTAATTTGTAGACTATTGGAGTATCTCAAAACAAGAAACGTAACTTTAAACTATATTGAAATACTTAGATGCTAAAATATTTTTATTATAAAATGCCTTTTTTTTTTTTTTTTTTTTTTTTTGAGAAAGAGTCTCAGTCTGTTGCCTGGGTTACAGTGCCCAGCTCACAGCATCCTCAAACTCCTGGGCTCAGGTGATCCTCCTGCCTCAGTCTCCCAAGTAGCTTGGACTACCAGCATGTGCCACCATGTCTAGCTAATTTTTTTCTATTTTTTAGTAGAGTTGGGGTCTTGCTCTTGCTCAGGCTGGTCTCGAACTCCTGAGCTCAAACAATCCGCCTGCCTCGGCCTCCCGAAGTGCTAGGATTACAGGCATGAGCCACTGCACCCAGCCATAAAATGCTGTTGAACAGTAAACATAAATAAAGATTCTATGAATGCATTTGAGATTTAATAAAATTTATATTGATTAGAGAAAGAAGGAAAAAATATATAAAGTTATTGTTTGCTAGTCAGCTTTGGTTTTAGATATTTTTCTACCCAAATAGTTACATACTCAGACAGATATACTAGTTATTATTTGAATAGTTGTTTAAATTATTTAAAACTTCTTTATAAACTGTCTTTAAATTTTTTGAGTCTTAAATTTATTTCCTTTTGGGGATCATATTTGGCAGCTCTAATAGAGAAAATAGCACTCTTTCCTCTGCTGATCTTCTAAGTATAGTGACAGGATTTACTCACTTAGAAATTGGTTTGCTAACCTGATTTGTCATAGAATACAGTCACACAAAAGTGAAGTAGAGATTTTAGGGCGTACGTCCTATGCTGTCAGCACACCTATGCTGTCAAGTTGTGCAACTTCTGTGGGCCTTCATTTTACCTTAAAATGGCAATGATGAAAAATGCATCCACCTCTCAAAGGCACTGAATTCCAGGGAGATAATAGAGATGAAAACACTCTACACTCATAAGGTATTTATATTATTAAAATAACAATGCACAAAATGGTCTTTCATATTCTTAATTACACTACCAAAATCTCAGTATGTGCCCTGGGCAAGTAAGTATTTATGAAGTTAATTTTATTATTTTGCAGTCTTGATGTACAGAATTCAGTTCTTCTATTTATGCATGTCCTGGGCTTTACAAAAATAATGGAGCTTTTGCTTTAACCTTTAAAATATCTTTTATAGGTCTGAATTTTTATTTGTATTGTCTTTTAAACTATGAGAATAATGCTGCTTTCAAATACACCCTTAGTATTTTTGTAATGATGCTTGAATGCCTTCTATTTAATATTTTATTTAGATACCATAAAATTCTTAAAGTATGCGAAAATTTTATTTCAGGAGAAACTATTAGATTTGTGTTTAGAACTTTAAAGTTATTTTGTGTTACCTGTCTTTGATGAATCCTTTTGTATTTTAACTGTTTGATTTATATTATTCCTCTCAAGTTCTTACAATCATGGTTTCTAAATGTTCATCTTTAAAATACTTGAGTTTACTAATCTCTCTATGCCTTGTACTCTCTATAATAATAGATAATTCTAGATTTTTCTGCCTTTTTACCATTCTTATTTTCACATTTACTTGTATGATCAAGAATTATTAACAGATTTTTTTCCATGCATGTTCTCAGTCTACTGATAGCAGTGCTACTAGTAGACATTTTGAAGCTATTTTAAGATTTTTCAGCAATGAGCTCTTAAACCAAATGATGCTTTCTTCTTAACAAACACCACCTTCTCATGTAGCAAACCTATATTTAACTTCTCTTGCATGCTTTTGAAATCTAAAAAGTGCTTAGTTGCTACATTTCAGCAATCCTTGCAGCATTCTGAAAAATGAGTTGGCAGGTATTGCAGGTAACAAAGTGTAGCTCTGAGAAGCCCCAGTTGCACAACTGTGCTCAGCGTGGGTGTGAGTGCTCTCATCAGGAGCCTGTTGTTCTTTGGTGAGGTTCCAGATGTGCTCCCCAAGAGGGGACTAACTTTGTTTGTTGCCTCCATAATATTATTAAGTATAATGAAATTTTGATCAGTTTTTGGTTTATAAAAAGTAACCTTAATATCCATTTCTCTGAGTAGGTAAGTTAGATTTTTTTAAATTAATTTTCAATTTGAGAAAGAAGTAGGGAGTCATTCTGCATCACAAATTGCCATTTATCTAGGTAATACTATTTTACTTTTTATTTGTGCATTTGGTCATGTAAATGTGCTTAAAACTAATACAAATATTACAATCGGTGAAAATTAACGCATGACTTGTCAGCAGAGTATGGAATGTAAGCATGTGCCATGAAATCGCAATTCTTTCATCCTGTATTTTCTGTCATTTGCACCCTAGTTCCATTTAGAGGATAGTCCATTCTTACTTTTTTCCCATAGATTGGCCAAAATGGGAAGGATTGGATTCCGTTCTCTTCCACGAAGAGTCAATGGGACTGGCTAAGATCAAAGTCTGAGGCTTTTTCCATCTGTAGTCAGGTATGCATTTAATAAAAATCACTATAATATCTGTGCATGCACTTTTAAAGTATTTGACTGATATGCGAATTATGAATGTGGTCTTTTATTAGATGTTGAATGCACAACCTTATCCTTTGCACCTATGATAATTAACTTGAGTTTTGTAATATATTGAAATAAAAAGGTATTATCAGCCATGAAAAAATTTCAGCTGGTCTTAGAAAAGTGTAATATTTGAAATCAGTGCAATTCTTCATTGCTCAGTATGTACATCCAAAGATAACAGAATTAATTTGTTACTCCATATTGAGTATCACCATTTTAATATAATCAAATGTTTATATATTATTTCATGGTGTACTTTTAATACATTTTTTAATAACTTAGAAATTATTTTTCTCAGCTAGAATTGTGTCTCCCCATTACAGCTGGATCTTGTAACACAATGGCAAATATGACCAGTCTTTGAAATATTTTCAGATATTAGTTATATATAGGGATTTAAGCACTTTGCATCCCGTTTTGATTTTGCAAGGGAAAAATGATCAATTTGTTTCCCACAATATTCTAAATAGGTGCATAAAAGCATATGTTAGGAAATCAAATAATGAAAGTTAAATTTTTTCCTGCCTTGGTAGAATGCTTTATACTATTTATAGCATCATTACTGGTTACAGCAGAATAGCTGTTTAGATATTTCTGAGGGAGGCAGAGGAGCTATCTTTTGAATGAGAATATAACAGGAAAAGAACAGGTCCTTGGGATCTAGAAAATCTAAAACTGGAGGGAACATATTATGTTAGTATTGGTAATGTCAGTTTCATTGTGTCACTGTCACTTTTAAACTGCAAGAGGGACTTTTAGACAGTTTGATCTGCACAAAGGCCTTGCCTGTATCTACCTAATAAAGGTGGAAGGACACTGATTAACTTACACATATGCTTTACTGCTTTAATCAAATGAGTGGATAATTGCTGTATTTTGCCTGTTCAGGAATAGCCTGTACACTAAAATACAGTAAGACCTATTGTAACATTCACTTAATTTTACAAAAATGTAGGTATTTAGAGCTCTTGCAAAAGTGTAACTGGAATCTGTGAAGGTTGGTATGATAGACCTAGCTGGTGAAGGCAAGTGTCAGTATCAGTCTGATGCTAAAACACAAGTGATATAAGGAAGTCGGTTTTTTAAAATACGTAATAGAATGAAAAATTTAATTGATTAGTTAATATTAGTCATTTAGCCACATTCAAGTTTTCAATTTAAAAATCAGATCTTTTTTTAAAAAAGTGGCACGTATCATCACATCTCTTAGTGCTAAGTATCTATAGCTTGACAAACCTTGAGGAATCACTTAACTCTTTTGTCAATTGGATCTTTGGGAAGTTGCCTTTCCTACTCAGAGAAATAGAGTTGATAATATTTACTATGTCTTGTCTATAAATTTTCAAAGATTTCAATTCAGTTTTAAATTTTTTGTTTAAAAAGGCATATTTCCTGTACAATATTTACATTTCATTCTTTCTCACAGCACCAATAAATTGAAACTCTGACTTTTTACTAAGCTGAAACACCTCTTTAATGATGTATTCTTGCACAGGTATTGTGTACTAAGTTAGAAGTCCCGACAGGTCTGCTGCACACAGGTTACAGGTATGTCAAAAGGCTAATCCCCTCAGCTCTTGGGGAAGCCTAATGACTCCAGCTTATCTACTAACTTGAGTGTGCCTAAGGAACATAATCCATTTCCTATGATGTGAAAAATGTTGAGCAAAATTAGGTATACTTTTTCCCCATGCTCTCCACCTACTATAGCATCAAAAGATTTTACCATTTCAAGAATGCATATTTGTTGGGAAGATAAATCATTTGTACTCTTGACTCAGAAAACCTTCAGAGTATGATGACACTGGTATAAAGAGTAAATTTTCACCTTGGGTGGTGCATTCAACTCTTTCAGGCCTCTAGTGTCTGTGCATGAATTGCCTCTTCCATGATTCAGTGGTTCACAAGGTGCCTCAAAGAGTTTTCAGTTGTTTATGTCTATTTTCCTACAATACCGGGTCTGACTAGAGCTGATGTGCACAAACCAAAATGATCTTTAGACATTGAGGTATTTACTGAAACGTTGTTTTTAGTCAGATTTATGTTCTCTGATCCCTTGTAAAAATTGAAGCTTAATATTGCCACTTTTAGAGTTATGTTTTGATGCTTTCTGAGAGTTCCTGAAATCACTACTACTATGCTTAAGTACAACATTTGTCAGGTGAAATTTCAGGGTATGTATGAACTGTTCATTCTGAGCAATGCATTTGTATATATTTTGACAAATATAAAGAAACCTACAGATATTACATTAGACCAGCTGAATCCATTTTATTAGTTTCTTTTTTAATTCAAAAGCATCACATAGCAAATAAAATTTTTAAAAATTGAGTTTAGTTACAAACTAGTTGTTTCTTATTTTTTTTTCCAGTCCCTTTTTGCTTTCTTTTACGACCACATGAAACTTGAGAAGCCACCTAAAGCTATATCATTTAGTGGAGTTGGGCAGTTCCCAAGTGTCCAACAAGAAGGCCTGGTTTAGGCTGCGATGGCCACTGTCATTCCTGGTGATTTGTCAGAAGTAAGAGATACCCAGAAAGTCCCTTCAGGGAAACGTAAGCGTGGTGAAACCAAACCAAGAAAAAACTTTACTTGCCAACTGTGTGACAAGGCCTTTAACAGTGTTGAGAAATTAAAGGTTCACTCCTACTCTCACACAGGAGAGAGGCCCTACAAGTGCACACAACAAGACTGCACCAAGGCCTTTGTTTCTAAGTACAAATTACAAAGGTATTAAACTTATTTGTCTTTCAGATTATATTTTCTCTTATGTTGGCTATTTGAAGCCATTGTAAACATATGTATTTGTATACACATTTTTCAGCTGATTTGCAGAAAGGAAATGTTAAGTAGATTAGACATTGGCTAGTTTTTAGTATTCTGAATCACATATGTGTTAGTGTCTTTGGATTTTTTTTTAAATAAAATGCTTAATGAGAGTAGATTTTCATTTGTAGAAAGAAATTTCGACAAGAAAAGGGTATGGACGTTTACGTGAGTATATTCAGTCTTGCTCATTTGCTTGTGTAATGATAGCTAAAAACCAGCAAAAACTAAAGTGGCAACGTAAATGGCTCAAGTTTGGCAGTGTTTAGGTGTGTTAACCATCCTTGTGGTGTATAGTGAGTTGAACAGTTTCCATTACTAAGGGAATGCTATGTTAGCCATGATAGTTTAGCTTCCATTTGAAAACTGAATACATGCCATTTTTGTCGTGACAATTACTTACAAAATATATCTGTGTTTAAAGGCACATGGCTACTCATTCTCCTGAGAAAACCCACAAGTGTAATTATTGTGAGAAAATGTTTCACCGGAAAGATCATCTGAAGAATCACCTTCATACACACGACCCTAACAAAGAGACGTTCAAGTGTGAAGAATGTGGCAAAAACTATAATACCAAGCTTGGGTTTAAACGTCACTTGGCCTTGCATGCTGCAACAAGCGGTGACCTCACCTGCAAGGTATGTTTGCAGACTTTTGAAAGCACAGGAGTGCTTCTGGAGCACCTTAAATCTCATGCAGGCAAGTCATCTGGTGGAGTTAAAGAAAAAAAGCACCAGTGCGAACATTGTGATCGCCGGTTCTACACCCGAAAGGATGTCCGGAGACACATGGTGGTGCACACTGGAAGAAAGGACTTCCTCTGTCAGTATTGTGCACAGAGATTTGGACGAAAGGATCACCTGACTCGACATATGAAGAAAAGTCACAATCAGGAGCTTCTGAAGGTCAAAACAGAACCAGTGGATTTCCTGGATCCATTTACCTGCAATGTGTCTGTGCCTATAAAAGATGAGCTCCTTCCGGTGATGTCCTTACCTTCCAGTGAACTGTTATCAAAGCCATTCACAAACACTTTGCAGTTAAACCTCTATAACACTCCATTTCAGTCCATGCAGAGCTCGGGATCTGCCCACCAAATGATCACAACTTTACCTTTGGGAATGACATGCCCAATAGATATGGATGCTGTTCATCCCTCTCACCATCTTTCTTTCAAATATCCATTCAGTTCTACCTCATATGCAATTTCTATTCCTGAAAAAGAACAGCCATTAAAGGGGGAAATTGAGAGTTACTTGATGGAGTTACAAGGTGGCGTGCCCTCTTCATCCCAGGATTCTCAAGCATCGTCATCTAAGCTAGGGTTGGATCCTCAGATTGGGTCCCTAGATGATGGTGTGGGGGATGTCTCCCTGTCCAAAAGCTCCATCTCTATCAGTGACCCCCTGAACACACCAGCATTGGATTTTTCTCAGTTGTTTAATTTCATACCGTTAAATGGTCCTCCCTATAACCCTATATCAGTGGGGAGCCTTGGAATGAGCTATTCCCAAGAGGAAGCACATTCTTCTGTTTCCCAGCTCCCCCCACAAACACAGGATCTTCAGGATCCTGCAAACACTATAGGGCTTGGGTCTCTGCACTCGCTGTCAGCAGCTTTCACCAGCAGTTTAAGCACAAGCACCACCCTCCCACGTTTCCATCAGGCTTTTCAGTAGGATTCTGGGATGTGGATTTATTACAGAAATGTATGTGTAGCCCTGCCCTAGATGAGCGTTTTTATTTTAGTGCCTACTTTAAGGCAGTATAAAACTTTCTGCTTTTGTATAATACCAGTTTTCATTAAGCCAGTATGAAATAGAAACTAGCTTTTTAAATGAGCTTTGGAACCATTTGTGTTCAGTTATGTTTACCTGGGTATTTTGTCCTGATTCACTGCCAATTGTCATATTTTAAGAGGTTTTTTCATATAGGAAAGCCATTATTATTAGGAAAGTTTTATAAATCCCGTGTTCAAATTACTTTTAGATCTTAAAATTTTCATTTTTATCCAGTAACAATGGCTCTACCTTTTGACATTTGGCTCATTAAAAAATTTTGCAACAGAATGTAAATTTTATAAAATGTATGTGAATAACTCAAGACTTTTAAAATTTTTACTGGCCTCTAAATGGACTCATAATCAAGTGTTTTAAATGAATTAAGAATCCAGTTTGGGGAGATAACAGTTAAGTTTCTTAGCTATACCATAACTTCAGATCAGTATATTTTGAAGACTTGCTATTGTCTGGCTGAAATATTTGCTGTCTTTATTATGAGCATATAAGGAAACAAACCCTAAACACAAAGTACCAGTATTTATAGCAAAAAGAATTCCTAGTAAGGTGACATGGCATTTCATGTTACTTAATAGTTGGCCCTAAATTAGTATACAGGATGTTTTGCCACTTTTCAGCCTTCTTAACTTGCTATTTTTCCATTTAATATGTTAATAGCTTATGGCATCAGAGTCTTCAGAGTCAATATATAGATAGATCTCTTTAATTTTTCCACCTTTCACAGCCAAAGGGTGGTCAAATACAGCCAGCAATTTTATTTTGATTGTTGGTCCATTGGTTAGTACAGAATCTAGAGCCATTATAGCACTACAAACATTAGGCATGTTTATCCCAGAGTGAACTGTCTCAGCATCTATGGTGTGGTAGACTCCTAAGCAGGAAGGTAGATGTGAAGCACACGGTTACACTTGGGAACTTGGGTAAGGCTCATGTCCCCTGTTGTCAGGGCTGAAAACTAGACTCTTTAGGAGTAAAGTAAAAGCATGTTGCTTATATCACTTCTTGCTGAATTTGACACATTTTTCTTTAAGAGCCAAAAGCAGAAGACAAAAACAGTCCTACCCTCATGGTATCTGTCTTATTCAATGTGAATGCATCTTTTCTCGTGATTTTTGAATGGAGAATTTCAAGTTAAATGCATTAGAAAATTATTTGAGGAATTACCACAACGTTTTAAGTGACTAAAAATATATACAGTAAAACCCCATTTTTATGCATTTCTGGGAAAGGGGAGGAGTGTTGCAAATAAGTTCAATTTGTAGAGGAGAACAAAGTAAAGTAAAATAAGCACTATCTTGGTTAATGTGAAAATAACAATCGAGAATATTGTATTCACTGAGTAAAACAGTTATTATAGGCTTTCCTCATGTTAGACAACCACCATAATCTTCTCTAAGGTCTAATTACTACATTTTTTTAAGCATCAGTTGGGACATCAACCTGAGAAACGTATCTATTAAGCACTTGTTAACACCTTATTTTGGGACCCTATCTGTTTGGGGCAGGGGTGAGGGTGGGAGGTTTATAAAAGAGTTTATATCTCTTTAAAAAAAAAATATTCTGAGCACTCATTAGCCCTATATGGAAGCTTCTTTCCCTTTTGTAGGGCCAATTATCACTGCAGATTGCAATGTTTACCAAGAATTTCTAAAAATGAGTGCAGATTACTGATTATAATGCATTATTTAAAATATTTGGGAGTAGTATAATTTGTGGAGAAATGTAAATTGTAATAATGTAAATGGGGGTTTCACTATATATATTATACATACACACACATATCGCACTTCATAGAATCAAAGTTGCTCTCTGGAGGAGCTTTGGCTCCTGATGTTTTATCATGCTCCTATTTTTTTTAATCCTAGGAGCAGTAGTTTTTATACTTATGTATTTAAATTTTATTATGAAAAATTACATTTTATTAAAAAGTGTGTTCCAAAGGCATTAAAACTATATATGTTAATAAGGAAATACATTTTTAAATTTTTCAAACTGCTCCTAAGCTTTTGGTTAGGAGAATATTTGCTCTGAAAGTAGGCTTTCGCTCTGCTTCATCACTGCTTCCTTTAGTTTCTATGAAACAGATTGCTTACCTACATCTTTAGTTGAATGATTAGTGTTCAATATTGCTTTAATCACCATATAAAAGGAAAAAAGAAATTTGGTGACAGCACAAATAAATAGAAACCTATTTTTAAATAGAAATCACAGATAGCAAGTGTGGAAGCACTACTTTATTCTGCCTAAAATTTGCTTAAGAAGTCATCACCTTAAGGAATTGAGACGTTGGCCTTAGTAGGCTGTATTTCACTGCTAACAGACACAAAAAGGGAGCACCAGGATTTATTAAATAAAGCATTTTAGAAATGGGGAATGGCACCATGTATGTGTGTGCGTGCCTGTATGTATATGTACGCACAGACACACACATATACATGCCTTTTTTTAACCTAATTCTCGCCCTGTGTGGAATTCAGAAGCATCTTTCAGGGCACCAGTGTTAAAATTGTGAGTCTTAATTCTCATATGTACACCTCTTTGCCTATTGCTGCCCCCACAGACTTGAAATAACACTTCAGAGTAAGAGGGAATTCAGCTAATTTGTTTTTAAAATTGACTGTAGTGGTCACTAAACTGTTTTTGAGAGAATTTCTATTAAAGATGAGGCAGAGTTGTTTATTTTAATTGCACAATGTTCTAACAAGGATGTAACACAGAATTGGCTCTCCTTTTTCCTAGAAAAAAATTTTCTATGTCAACTAGATGTGATTAAAAATAATTATTGCCAATGCTGTTTTCATTCTCCAGTGGCCAGAATCATCATCCTTGAAATTTCTGGTAGTGCCTTAGCTTGGTTAAAAAAAAAAAAAAAAAAAAAAGGGGATTAACATTAAATAAAAAATATGTTAGTTTAGAAATTTGGACCTCAGACAAGATATTGAACCTCATTCAGTTTGACTTCCACATGTGTGTACAAATTAAGGCACCAAACGCAGAAGTGTGCTTGTGGAAGGATCTCGGCACTGTAAGCAATATTACCCATTAATATGCACAGCTATCTTTATAGTTACTGGTCACTGTCAAAATTTTAATTTTAAAATCCTATTACCAAGTGCGGTTTTTTAAAACTCTGATTGTCCTGGCTGATCACGCGCCACTCTTTGTGCAACTTTTTAATTTCATTTAGTGTTTCTTTCAAGCTGTGTATTTTTGCCTATTTGTTGCTTGTGCTTTATTTTTCTTAGTCATTTGTGGAATATAGTGATATATTGTGTTAATTTGGACAGTAGCGGTTTTTAAAAACCATATACTGACTGAAACATGAGCCAGAGCTGATTGCTTTATTAAGCTAATAATGAATGTTAAAGAGTACATATTTTCAGGATCATTCATCTAGTGAGCAATACACATATTATAGGCCAATATTTTTTTTAAAAATAGAGCTTGGTCAACCTCTATACTACACATATTACAAGATATAGCACTTTCAAAATGAATCTAAACCTTTACAGAAACTTTCTTATAGGTTATGCCTTTTATTTTAAGACTTATTATAATTTGTTTTCAAGTGCCATTAGGTGATATATATGTAGGCCTTTGATATATAATGCTTTGTGTACAAAAATGGTAGATGGAATTTTAAACAGGTACATTTTTACAGTGTTTTCTTATCAATTTGCTATATTGCACAGAATCAGTGTGTGTTTTTTCATAAGGTTTTACAATGGTTTATTTTTTTACAAGGTTTACGTGTCTCAAAGCACACTGTCTTCCCAGAACGTAAGTTAAAAAATACCAGTTCACCCAGGTTGCTTCTAGCCTACTGAGATCCATGTGACATTGGAGGAGATCTTTTAAGCGTTGTTGAATATTCGTCATTAGCAATGGCAGACTGTTATCTCTAGCAAACGAGTGCCTAAGTTGAGTTTGCCTTGTTTTTCTCACACAGTGTCAGCTGCCATGTCTACAACATAGTTTATCGTGATTACATCTACATAAGTTGTATTGTGTAATTTTGTGCTAAAAACCCATACAGAGCTCTTTTTAGATCACATAAAAGAAGATAATGCTACCAACATTGGTAAAGGCACACTTAGATCACCCTTAGGCCTTTCTGCAATGTTATCAACCCTCTAAGGATGGAAGGCAGTGTCTTTTGATAAGTCGTCCAGCTCTAGAAATGACACAGAACTATTGCTAATGTATAAAACACTTCCTTGTATAAGCTTCAGTGGTACAAATGAACCAGAATGAATGTTTATCTTGTCAGAAACACTCCTTCAATATTATGTTGGATCATGCTGCTAATGTAACTTGGGATACAACTCTTCATGGTGCTACAAACTTCTCTGTCTTGTTCAGTTGTGTTTTTTTATCCATAGAAAAAGGACTACATTAGGTGTAAAAGTGTACAATATATTTTTATACTGTGACTTAATTTGTCATTAACAAACTTTTACACCACCACAATGTATTCATGTGCACTTGGAAAAAGGAGATCTTGGATGTGCAAATGTTACCAGAACAAACCCAGCTTTTGTCCACAAGGTGACTGTAACTCAGAATGGAAAGTGGGGGCTTTATAACAGGGTGTGGAGTGAAGAACATGCTGTTTGTTACTAACAGCCCTTTGAATTTAACAAAAACTGGGAATCCATTAGGAAATGGATTGCATCATGCCTGAACATAAGCTGGACTGCTGAAATTGTATTTTTAGCTAATGAAAAAGTGTTTGGACTAGTACTCTAAAAATGTTCTAATGATAAAGTTTTGAGTCAGAAAAGAAAAAATCTGCATTCCAGGCTGAATTTTGTATATTTTTATTGCATTTAAAATTGCTATTCTGTGATATTGGGAAATCAAGTGGCTTATCATGTATATCATGTACTTAAAATGTATTCACAAACTACTGTTGTATTTGTATAAAATATAGACAAAGATCATATTTTTTGTGTGTGTATAAGCTCTGTAAAATAGCAATCACATTATGAAGCTGCAGTGATACTACATTTTAAACATTCACATCCAAAGAAGCAGGCTATTTATTGTCCAGATACCCAGATTGAAAATATTAATTTGCTGCTAATTAAACAATAGTACTGCAGCTTCTTGTGGCCTACAGTGTTATGTTTGCTGTAAGAAAAAGATATGTGAATTCCACAAAATATATGAATAAAATTATAGAATTGCTTTAGATAATGAAGATCTTCCTGAAATTTTAATAGAGGATACTTTTCTATTTGGTATAAGTTTTTTTCACTTCAAATTATAAATATTTTCTCATTTGATGAATATAAGATTCTAATAGCTGGCTCTAGGACAATACTTGTTAAAATGAAATGTAAAGTGCCAGAGGGGTGTTTTTGTTTGTTTTAAAACTTTTGTACCTTTAGAGGAAGGATAGAATTGTAAATAAAAAATGTCAAATGATGATGCATCAAAACTTTAATCCAGGTGAGTTTAGAATTCAAAAAAAGCTATTCATTTCTTGTTCCTGTGAGATAAAATTGGCATTTAGCATTTCTTTAACACTTACTGTCTGTCAGTACTATAAATTGTCCTTACAGAAGTTCCACTTAGGCAGTTTGCCTAAAATTTTGCTGAAGAAAGTTCCCATGATTCATGTGGACCAAAATGTTGATCGCATACATACCATTTCAGCTGAAACTTGTCGGTTAAACAGGCAGTAATGCTCGGCTGGTTCGAGTGCAGTGGTGTTTACGACTAATTGATCACAACCAGTTACAGATGCCTTTGTTCCTTCTCCACTCCCACTGCTTCACTTGACCAGCCTTAAAAAAAAATTTTTTTTTAATAAAAAAGCCAGCCAGTAATGCAGCTTCTAAGACAGATATTAATTCTAAAACTGCAGTTAATACCAGTCCAGGAACCAATTGTAGCAATAATGTGTTACGTATCTCATAGCACCTCTTTCAGTATGACAGGAACAATTCTTCCTTTGCCTTTGGCTTTCCTACTTCCCAGAGGATGAAGAAAATGAACAGTGATTCAAGTATTGACAGTTCCTCTTTCACGTGTTTAATTCCAGCAAATTAACACAGTATTTTTTTTGTTAATTCTTAGAATTAGCACTATATATGTTTTTATTTAAATTCATTCATATGAAATATTTCAAGGACTTTATAGAAGGAAAATGCTTTTACTCTTCTTAGTACTCAAGAGTAAAATACTCTGAAAAAGTATGTTTCTGATTAATTCATTTAGGGTAAAATATGGAAAATTAATTAGAAATACAGAGATATTGCATCATAGACCTGATGGGGCATAGAGACTTTTTCATTAGTATTAAATGAAAAGTTCACACTAATGGTTTACCATTTAGAAGAGGAAAAAGGTCTTTCTAGCTATAGACAGCTTGAGTTTTGCTGTCACTTTTTCTCAGTTGAATATTTATTCAACAAACATTTCTTGAGCAAAAGAAGGGTACCACTTTGTGCTAAGTCCAGGAAAGAAAATTAGCTTTCTTTTTCTTTTTTTTTTTTTTTTTTTTTGGAGACAGTTTCACTCTGTCATCCAGGCTGGAGTGCAGTGGCACAACCACAGCTCACTGCAACCTCCATCTCGCAGGCTCAAGCAATCCTCCTGGCTCAGCTTCCTGAATAGCTAGGGCTACATGTGCATGCCACCATGCCTGGCTAATTTTTTAATTTTTTGTAGAGACAAGTTCTCACTATGTTGCCCAGGTTGGTCTCTAACTCCTAGCCTCAAGTGATCCTCCCGCCTTGGCCTCCCAACGTGCTGGGATTATAGGTGTGAGCCACCATGCCCAGCATAAGAAGTTAGCTTATTATAGAAGGGAGTTTGTTTCCTGATCAGGCATCTGAGTGAAGATAGCCACATCAACTAACTGTGGGGTAGAAGCCTAAATATTGTATTGAGCCAGTTGCCCTTTTCCATAGATCAAAAATGGTCAAATATTGGCAATTTCAGCCTACAACAAAAACAACAAAACCTGGAATGGCTTGAGCTCACCTGCATTCTATTCTACAAAGAAATAGTAGTCAATAATAAATCTTTCTATTCTGAAGATGCTGACTCTTGGCTAGTGTGATGATTAATTTTATCTGTCAACTTGGGTAGGCCACGGTACACAGTTTTTGGTCAAACACCAGTCTAGATGTCACTATGAAAATATTTTTTAGATGTGATTAACACTTAAATCAGTAAACTGAGTAAAGCAGATTACCCTCCATAATGATCACCCTCATCCAATCAGTTGAAGGCCTCAAGAGAAAAGATTGGGATCCCCATGAGAAGAGGGAATTTTGCCTCCAGACAGACTTCAGACTCCAGCATCAACTCTTCCCTGGGTCTCCAGCCTGCAGACCTGCCCTGCACATTCAGACTTCCCAGCCCTCGCAATTACATGAGCCAATTCCTTAAAATCAGTCTCTGTACATATTTATACAGACATCCTAATTTTTCTGTTTCTCTGGAGAATCCTGACTAATATAGCCAGTTTCAACTGTCATTCTTTAGAGGAGTTGGCTTTACCTTAAAGGACGTGGAAACACTTTTCTCTCTGATAATACCGTTAACAGCACATACAAGCACAAAAGTCCCCAGGTTCTGTCTGCTTTAGAAAAAGATTGGGCAGAGCCCAGTGTTGATGGAGACTGTATCCGTGAGCGAGTTCTCAGAATAGCCTTTTCTGTGCTTTGACCTTCAGCTGCTGTTATTGCGAACGAAAACTGTTTTCTCCTGATGAGCAAGTCTTTAAAAAAAAAATGTCAACAGGCTAACATTGCTTTACTCTATGGTTGCATACTTGAGATGTAAACCAATGTTTATTGTAAATGCATAAGTGAAAATTTCCGTAAATTGAATCTTTTTTGAAAACGAGCAGATAGTCCATTTATAATAATACCTCAGTCAAGGCCCTGGGGTTTTGAGGGGATCAGAGTGGGAAGTGTAATGGTCCTCGTGTAAGGTATGTATGTTTTCTGCTTCTCAATATTAGAATTTTTGGAAACGTTTTATTTTTGGTTTATTCCATTTGTCATTAGAGAACTTTCATCTTTTTCTTGAGTCTCCTTTCACAGTGTGGCTAGTACAGTTGGTAGTCTTGTTGGAATGATGTTGGTAAACCACTGTATTTTTAAAAGTACATAATCGATGTGTTATTAGTATTCACACACACACCTGATGACATTTTTTAAGCTGGTTCCTATAACCAGATTTTCATGCCCTAGGAATGTTCATTGCATAAGTAGGTCAATGGCCTTAGCCATGGTGCCCTATTTAAAGACTTTAATTTATGTCAGCTTTTCCCACCCCAGAACTAATGGTGATCAGTGGCTGCAACAAATATAAACCCTGTAAGTGTCTGGAAGACCATTTAGTTTGAAGACTTCCAGCAGGTGAGTTCAACTCATCCCCAGTGCTCTAAGTTACCTTTTGCAGTGATAAGGTGCCAGTTACTGTTGGATTTTCCGTCATAAATTCTTTCATATGATATGTCCATATTCCCAAGTGCTAGCTTTATTGAAAGAGCTTCAAGTTAGTCAGTGGTTTGAAAGACCCTGAAAATTTTCTTCCATTCTGCATCTGCTCCTCTCTTCCTCTTCCTTCTACCACGTCCACATGGAGTTACTCACTGCTCCTTACACGAGCACCTGTGCCTACCCATCCCTTTGCCTTCAGGTGTCCTGCTTTCACCCATGAAAAGCTAGGTTCTCCTCCTGCCTAGGCATTCCACATGCCAAATTCTTACCCATCCTCAAGCAGTAACTCATTTGCCCTCTGAACATTTATAACTGCTTATTAGGTCATCTCAGGATAATATACAGTCTACGCACTTGAGAACAAAATGCTATGCACACAGTTCCAAGCACAGGGCAGATAACCAACACGTATTTGTTGGATGAAGGGCAAATATAGCTCTTACCTGAAAGACTCAGCCATCTTAATGTTTAGGATGCATTTTTTAAAAAGAACTACTCTTTCAAAACTTGACACTAGAAAAGAAGAAGAAATAAAGTAATTTTGACACTGGGGTTATCTCTATTCTATAGAAAAGTTTATACACTAAAGATTGTGAACATACTCAAAACTTCATTTTCTGGACCTCCCTATCAAAGTAAGCACAATAGTGCACTATTTCCTCCGAAGTAAATCACTCTAAATGCTTTCACTCCAATCGACCAAAACTATAGAACCTTTGAGGACTAATTCTTGTAATTTTGTACTTCAAAGGCTCTGACCATGGAGTTTTTAGCTCAGAATTACCAGGAGAGAGGAAAAAAATACCTAAGTCCCAGAGATCTACAATTTGAAAGAAAATGAGAACTGACATCAAACCGACCTAAAACACGGAATGATAGAAGTCAGTGGAGCCACATCAAACCAAGTTGTTGAAGCAAAAGGTGAATTCTGACATATAGGATTTAGAAAGTAAAGTATACTCTTTATTTTTAAAAAATTACAAATAACCCAGAGAAGCAAGAGTTGAATCAATATGGACATCTCCAGACAGAAAATAAACAAGGAAGTGGTGCACAATGATACTAGTAACTCTTGGGCAAATCTAAATTATTGGTAATTTGCTAGTGAATTAAGTACTTTTGAAAGAGACCGAGCCTAACGTAGTGCAAATGTTCTCAAATGGATATGTGATAATCTTAAAAGTGGCTAGGGTTTACATATGAAGTTCCAATCTCTCTCTCTCTCAAAAGCAAGAGTAAAAGATCTCTGCTAACCCTTTGGAGCCACATAACAACGTGCTGTGGAGTTCAAGTTGGAAAATCCAGTTCGGCAGGGGAGCAATTTAGACCAAAAACAATACAGTATTTTCTAATACTGTGCAGTCATTGCATGTTGTTTTATTACATTTACTAAAATCTCCAAGAAAATAATAATAACGGTGACAGGCATTGGTGTCTCATTCCTGATGTTAGCTGAAATGACTTAAGTTTTTCCATACTTAAGGTATTTGCTGATAGTTTTGGGGAAATCCACGCATCTCTCCCGCAAACGGATCTCTTCCTGAGGAACCTTTTATTCTGTAAACGCCGCGAAAATAACGGGTCTTACTGGCAAACGGTGCCGGGCGAGCAGGGGCCGGCGCCGGGACCCTCCTCGCCGCGCGCTGGGGGAGCGGGGCCCGAGCGCCCGGGGCGGGGACCCGCACGGCCGGCGCGCAGCGGGCGGAGCCGGGCGGGCCCCACCCCGCAGCGCCGGAGGTGCGCCGCTTTCCTCGCGCGGGCCGCTGGGCCGCCAGACGCCCGTCCCCGCCGGCTTTCTTCGCCCCCCGGCCGCGGGTGTCGCCAGCACCCGGCTGCGGGCTCCGCGCTGAGGACGCGGACAGCGCGGGGCCTGCGGCTCCGGGACGCCGGTGGCCAAGGCCTGCGGGCGGGGCGCGTGGACCCCGCTGAGCCCGGGCAGCGTCGCCGCGGCAACCGCATCACCCGGCTACGGTTACAGAGCCCGCTCCCGGCAGAGCAGACGGTCGCCTCGGTCACACTCGGGACTTAGCAGGTTTGGCTGCTGACTTGCAGCATCCGCTGCCGCGGCCGCGTGGGTTTCCTTCTCGAGTGTGTTAATGCTTTCGTCTGACACTGAAACACCTTTGCATTCCTGGAGTAATCCCTGCCTGTCATTGGTGCGTTACTGGATTCTCTACGCTAATATTTTGTGTAAACTGTTGACTTCATATTAACATGTGAGATTGGTGCATAGTTCCTTTTTACTGAATTTATTAGTTTTTGGAACTCAAGTTATTCTGGCTTCAGAAAGACTAAGGGGGAGGAGAATGGGGCTCATCTTTTTGCCCATTCTAGACTAACTTAACTATCAAGAAATTCAGCCTCCTCTCTGAAGAGTGGATGGTGTCTGAGGCGCCCTTTCCCTGGGGCAGCTCCCACTCACCTTGCGTCTTTCTTCGGGCACCCTGTGCTCATTTCAAACGCTCCGGTCCAGCTGGGGTCAATCTGGGGACTTGGAATTGCCAGGAAGTCCCCCGCTCCCTGCAGAGCCTCATGTTTGCCGCTATGGGATTTACATGTGGTTCTCTTACCTCTGCTGAAGCCCCTTGTGTCTGCCCCCCTCCGAGTCCAGCCTGGCCAAGTCCACGCTCAGAGAGCACTGCCACCCACGTGTGCTTTGCCAGCCTTTCGCCGCCTGCTTTAATCTTGTGCGTGATGGCTTACTGCTGGTTTTTAATTTTTCACCTAATGTAACAGTCTTTGTCTTTTAATGGGTTAATTCGGTTCATTCATAGACTATTTGGTTTTATTCCTCTATTTTACTCTTTATTACTTTAAGGGTGGTTTCTCTTTTTCTTTTGCCTTGCTTTTGTGAGTTTCATAGATTGTTAACCATTCCATTTCTTCACCTTGTTAATTTTGATGTTCATTTGTATGTTTTCATCCCACTAATCACAATGTCCTTTCTCCCTTGCTTTTTTAATCGATCACACATGACCCTCCTTTTATTTGTAGACAAAAATACCAACTTCTTGCAAGGAAAAATTTTCAGTTCTCACTGAGACGCTCCCCACAACACACTGAGTCTTCCCTGCTCGCTTCCTCTGCCCTGTTCTTCACGAAAGGATCCTTTTACCTCCCCCGCCTGCACACCCCCCACCACACTCCCCAGAGAGCTCCAGGACTTTGCACGCATAGTTCAGCATTTATTTTCCGTGCCTTCGGATGACCACGTTGTGAAGTGTTTTATTCTAATAGTGTGTTTTTAAGTTCTAGACCCTTCTTCCTGTGGTTCTTTATCATAACTTCTTTCTCTACTGGGATTTCCTATCTGTCCATTCAGTGACCTTATTTACTTTTGTTTCCTTCGGCATAGTTTTCAAACCCTTCTCTGCCAATTCTAGACATGTCCCTTCCCAGGGTCAGCCTCCGTGGTCGCCTTTTCTCTTGTCTGTGGCTCACATGTTCTTATTTCTTTGTGTTTCCAGTAACTGTGTGATTGGGTTATGTTTCTCTGAAGAGTATTGGGGCTTTTTCACTTGTTTTACTCTTGTCTCTCCTGTGGTGGGCTGCAGGTGATGCACAAGTTCTCTTAGCCTGTTTGTCTGCTTGGAGTCTGCCCAACACACAGGTATTTCAGAGGTCAGCCAGAAATTTGGGCAAAGTTTGTACACAGAATTTGGCTCCCCTTCTCTGGCTGTTTCCTTTCTGGGATTTCCACCCGACCCCTCACGTTCCAGCTGCCTTTTTCCTTCCAAACTCTGCCGGCTGGTTTTTCAAGGCAGTAAGACTGCAGGGTTTTATCTGAGTTTTGGTTGCCCCTAGGAGTGTAATAAGTTCGGAAAGTGCCTTTTATTTGGCTTGGTTTATAATACCTGCATCTGAAACAGCTATGAAATCTGTTAATTCTTAGATAAAGTTCCTCAATTTTTATGGGTGTGTTTCATTGGTTTACTGTTTATGGCCTTTACCTACAATAGCAATGAAGGATTATTCTTTTTTTCCGTGTGTATCTATCTGCCTAGGAATCTAACAAAGATTCTGTGTGATGCGTAGGTGATTAACTTTATAAAAAACTTTCACACTGTCTTCCAAAATGACTATATTATTTTTTTATTCCCATGAATAATGGACAAGAATTTCTGTTGCCTCACATCCTCACGATATTTTGATATTGTAGGATTTGGGGGTTTTAGCTGGCATCTCATTGTTGCTTTAATTTACATTTCCCAATGACAAGTGGTGTTGAACCTTTTCATACATTTGTTTGCCGACTGCATCACATTTCTGTTCAGCTCCTTTATCCATTTTTGTAATTGGATTTTTAATTTTTATTAGATTGATTTTTTTTTTATTGGTGAGTTTTAAGGGTGTTACTGAAACAACCTGAGCATGTTCACCCATGTGCAGTGGAAAGCCAAACACCGAGGCACTGGTTCTTTTGAAGAGAGAAAAGTTTATTGCAAGGCCATCAAACAGGATATAGGAATCTGGCTCAACTCTGTCTATCCCAGCTGGGAACTGGGGTAGGTTTTATAGGCAGAGGGTAATGAGGCATGATCTGATTGGATCTTGCAGTGAGTTAATGCCAGGAGGCATGATCGGACTGGATCCTGCCGTAGAGCAAAACCAGGGCTCGATCTGATTGGATCATGCTGTGTGGTGATACTGTTCCTTGGTCCAGACACTTAGCTTCCTTCTGTGATTGCACACTTGGTACATCCGGGCATGCTCTGGTTATGCAACTTGGAACCTGGGGGTCCACGGCAGCTGAAAAGCAGCTCACTATTTTCTTGTACAAAATTGAACCAGATTGGGCTGGTTCTATGGTTACGAGTGTTCTGGCTATGAATCCTTTATCAGATATATGAATTGCAAATATTTTTTAACAATCTGTAGCTTGTTTTTTCATTGTTTTAACAGTGTAACAAAGAGCAAAAGTTTTTAATTTTTGTAAAGTCCAATTTATATATTATTTCTTTCATGGATTATGTTTTTGAGATTGTCTAAAAATTTACCACCATATTTAAAGTCATGAAGATTTTCTCCTAAATGTAAAACATCAAGAAGTTATGTAGTGTTACGTTGTACATGTGAGTGTATGATCCATTTTGATTTAATATTCCTACCAGATGTGAGGTATGTGTTGGGTCGTGTTTGTTTTGCACGTGGATGTCAATTGTTTCAGCACCACTTGTTCATTTCTGGCTTCTCTATTCTGTTCCATTGGTCTGTGTATTTATCATTTCACCGTATATCATAATTACTGTAATAGTCGTAACATCAGGAAATGTGTCTTCCAAGTGTATTTTTCTTTTTCAGAATCACCTTGGCTATTCCTTTTATTTTTGCATACATTGTATAAAATGTATATATTTTAGAAATAGCTCGTTACTATCTATTCAAAAGTTTGCTTGGGGCCGGGCGTGGTGGCTCATGCCAGTAATCCTAGCACTCTGGGAGGCTATAGTGGGAGGATCGCTTGAGCTCAGGAGTTCGAGACCAGCCTGAGCAAGAGCAAGACCCCATATGTACTAAAAATAGAAAAAAATTAGGCAGCCAACTAAAAAATAGAAAAAATTAGCTGGGAATGGTGGCACGTGCCTGTAGTCCCAGCTAATTGCTAACCCATGCCTACTGACTAGATCACAATATTTGTTTCCAGTTCTTTTGATCTTTAGCCTGAGGACATATGGTCAAAATACTCTGGTCAAAGTTACCCCCATCCTCTTTCCGTGTGGTCATGTTATCCTTTTAAAATATAGCTAAGTTCATTTGTTTGTGTGTTCTATTTTTTTTTTTTGTGTTCCCTGCCCTTGTTGGTGTTTTCTTTAAGTATGTGACACATTAACATGGCTGTAAAATTCAGAATATGTAAAAAAGTATATCAAAGACATGCCCCTCATCTTCACTTCTATCCTATTCTCATCCCCCCTGCTTTCCACCCGATTTTTACCCATTAGCTTTGGTAAGCAGTCTCATTACTTTCTGGTCTGTTCTTCCCAGATTTCATTTCTTTTCTTTTTTTTTTACAAAAAAACAAACACATGTGTATTTTCTTATCCCCCCTTTATGCAAAAGGTGTATTAAAGACATATATTGTTCTATGTTTTGCTTTTTCACTTAACAGTATATCTTGAATATCACTCCACGTCAGTTTATAGAACTCTTGTTTATTATATATTTTACTGAACTATATTACTTTCTGTGGGTGTAGAATACCTTATTTAACCACTCTCCTATGTATGGGCACTTAGATTGTTTCCCATATTTGTCAATTACAAATAATGCTGCAATTAATAACTTTGTGCATATGCATTTTCATATTGTTAGAGGTGTATCTTCAGGGTAAATACTAGAAGCTGGATTTCTGGGTCATAAGGTAAGTGCATATGTAGTTTTATTGATATTACAAATTTCCCTCCAAAATGGTTGTATGAATGTGTATTCTCGTTTGTGTTTCTTTTAAAAAGATACTTTTCTCTTTATACTTTCTCCAACAGCTGTAGTTGTTTTCATGGAAAGGTGGGTCTGAATAAACGATTTTACCACTATAAGGAACAGTCCCTTATGCATCACTCTTAAATATGAAGTAACAGACAAAGACCACCAGATTGCAGGCAACCTTCCACATGAAGGAGATAGAGACCAAAATGGCAAAAAAAGAAAAAAGGAAACTCAGATGAAACAAAGGTAATGAGGAATAGAAAATAAGTTTTTAAATCTTCTAATTAATATTCTTGGGGGCATAAGAAAGAGTATTTTATCCACAAAGAAAGAAAAACCTTATTAGGAAACAAGCAATGAATGTATATATGTGACATAGAGATATATGTAATTTTATATGCACACATGCAGGCCTGCATGCTTGCATGTATTTTCTAACTCTGCCTTCTGGGTGAGCTTAGAAGCAGTGATAACTAGTAGCAGTGAGTACACTAAATGCCCACATCTTGGTTTCTAAGTACCTTTCTCCACTAAAAGGTTCAGGGCTACTTCTGGGACTGGGGTAAGTAAAGTACAAGATGATTCTAGAACATCTTGTACTAGAAAGTATGAAAATCTTTAAAGAATGATGGGTGATGTGAAAAAAGACACAGGAGCCAACTTCAAGGGGCACCCACTGGCTTCATTTGGGAAAAAATAAGTAAATAAATAGTGATAGTTATGGATTATAACCCATGGAGTAAGACAAGAATATATGAGACCATGGTAATAAAAATGAAATGAATAAATAAATAAGTGAAGAAATAGAATTCCAACTAATAACGGTAGAAGGAATAATGAAATTAGAAAACCAGGAGTTGGCAGCTATCATAGTGTTAATTATTTCATGCAAGAATCACATGCTAGTGAGGAAAACTATGATGAGAAGCAAGATATTATATAAGATTAAAGCATGTCCCCCACAAAACCTAGAAGTAAAATAGGTAGGAAGCCTACTGAATTCTTACCTGATCTGTATAAGCAGAATAGTTCTAGGTCAAGTCAATAAAAGTCTAACCTGAGTCGTAAAAGCAGAGAATCATCACCCTTCAATCAGTTCCCAGACTGGAGCTAGTTTGCAGATGCAGGAGCCCTGCAGTCTAGGCGGGGTCTCCTTGAGGAAGGACCCCAGGACACTACCAAAAATTTATATATTATTAATCTTTCTCACAGCCTTCCCCAAAGGGACCTGTGGCCTTTTATTGGGGTAATTGTGTGCTGGGGAAAGGAAATAACCAGACCTTTTGGAGACCACCAGACAATGCGTCTGAGTTGACACTGATTCCAGGTGACTCTGTATGTCACTGTGGTCCACCAGGCAGAGCAGGGCTTATGGAGGTCAGGTGATCGATGGAGTTTTAGCCCAGGTCCAACTCACCGTAGGCCTAGTATGTCCCAGAACCATTTGTAGTTATTTTCCAGTTCTACAATGCATAATTGGAATAGAAATATTCAACCAATGGCAGAATCCTGACACTGGTTCCCTCTGGAGTGAGGGCTGTTATCATGGGAAAGGCCAAGAGGAAGCCAGTAGAGCTTCCTCTACCCAGCAAAATAGTAAATCAAAAGCAGTACCATATCCCTGCAGGGATTGCAGAGATAGTGCCACCATCAGGGTGAAAACTGCAGGGTGAGAGATGGCTGCCCAGTCACTCGGGACCCCCAGGCCTCTGAATCAGCAGGCAAAAAGGGAGTTACTGTGCTGGCTGGGGTGCTTGATCCTGACTACCTGGGGGAGATTGGACGGCTACTCCACAATGGAGCTAAGGGAGAGAATGTCTGGAATGAGGTCTCTTAGGGCTTATTTTAGTGTTACCATGCCCCATGATTAAGATCAATGGAAAACTACAACCATCAACCCAGGCTAGGTTCCTACTGACCCAGATCCTTCAGGAATGAAGGTTGGGTCACCCTACCAGTTAAAGAACCAAACCAACTGAGGTGCTTGCTGATGGCAAAGGGAATACCCAATGGGTAGTAGAAGTATGTAGTTATAAATACCAGCTACAACTGTGTGATCAGTTGCAGAAGTGAGGATCATAATTATCATGAGTATTCCTCCTATGTATCCGTGAATATGTTTATGTGTGTTCATTAACATATATATGTATACACACATGTATATGCAAATACCTTTGCTTTATTCTCTTTCTTATTTCCTTATCATGCAACATAAGATGAATTAACTTTATATCATAGTATTTATAGTATTGTTAAGTATTTCAGTCATAGTAGTTAAATTATAGGATATCAGGAGAAGAGTGAACATCCCTCTAGGATTTTACCTCACCGTCTGAGGAAAGGGTTAGTGTGTTTCTGGTTGTATGCAAGATAGAAGTATCCTGTTAGGCAGAATTATGACTTCATTATTACCTTTATTGGGAGATTAGGTATGTTTTAAGGGGATGCACATGGGTGCCAGGCTCACAAGGGCTAAGCTTGTGATGGCTAATTTTATGTGTCAACTTGACTGGGCCATGGATCCCCCGATATTTGGTTAAACATTATTTCTGGATATGTCTGCGAGGATGTTTCTGGATAAGATTAACATTTAAATGATAGATTGAGGAAAACAGATTGCCCTCCAATGTGGGTGAAACTCATGCAATCCATTGGACGGATAAAAGGCTAAATAAGAAAGAATTCTTTCTCTCTGCCTGACTTTGAGCTAAGACATCAGTCTTCTCCTGCCTTTGGACTCAGACTCAGACTCAGTGGAATCTTACACCATGAACTCTCCGGGGCCTCCAGTTTGCCAACTGCAGATCTTGGGTTTCTGAGCCTCCATAATCACGTGAGTCAATTCCTTTTAGCGTGTATGTGTGTGTGTGTGTGTGTGTGTGTGTGTGTTCCTATTGGTTCTGTTTCTCTTGAGAACCCAGACTAAGATGTATACTAAACATAAACATAAAATTTGAATATCAGTGTGAATGCAAATGTATTATAATAAATAGGTTACATTCTCCTATAAAAAGATATACACTGTCACAATGGATTTTGAAAACTTATAAATGTTGTTTACAAGAACCACACTTAAAATGAAGGGATAAAGTAAGAATAAAAATAATCTTCATTTTTTTAATATCCAGAAGGTTGTTAGGAAACTAAGAAGGAATTAGATTGTGGACATAGAAAGAAGTGGCTAGTGACAAGGTAGAAACATGGCAGAGGAAGCAAGGACACACTGTCTGAGCCTGTAATTTTATCTTTTCTCAACTGCACGGTCCGGGGACCGCGTGGAAGTTGTGCTACAGATGTTTTGTCGTGTGACTGCTTGCAACTATTACTTTGTTGTGATTTAAGAATAATTTTTTTAATCCTGGCTCCCCTCTTTAATCCCCACCAGAGTATTCCTTGGCTGGTTTTCTTGAAACCCTGCACATTTTTTGGCAACAGTAGTAGGAATAAAAATAAGTATATTTTAAATAAACATGTTTTTATTCAATACTTTATGGGTTCCAGAATACTAATAGTATAAATATTCTATCTGGCATTGGCAATGAGAATGGGCAGGGGCTTGATATAGTTATGTTGGAATAGTAGACACAGTCCACTGGCTAATGATTGATTACATTGGTTAGAATGATGATCAGAATGTGTCACAGACACAGAATACTGTGTCTGTCTGTTTCTGTGTCTGTCACCAGTGAGTTGTATACCTTCAGAAGATTTCTTTTTCTTTTTTTTTTTTTGAGATAGAGTCTTGCTCTGTTGCCTGGTTAGTACTGTGGCATCATCCTAGCTCACAGCAACCTCAGACTCCTGGGCTCAAGCAATCCTCCTGCCTCAGCCTCCCGAGTAGCTGGGGTTACAGGCATGCGCCACCATGCCTGGCTAATTTTTTCTATTTTTAGTTGTTTGGATGATTTCTTTCTATTTATAGTATGGACAAGGTCTTGCTCTTCCTCAAGCTGGTCTCGAACTCCTGAGCTCAAGCAATCCTCCCACCTCAGCCTCCCAGAGTGCCAGGCATGAGCCACCACGCCTGGCCCAGAAGATTTCTTATTGTTCATTAATGCCTTTTCCTTTCAGATTGAAGAACTCCTTTTAGCATTTCTTGTAGGATAGGTCTGATGTTAAAGAAATCCCTCAGCTTTTGTTTCGGAAAGTCTTTATTTCTCCTTCATGTTCGAAGGATATTTTTGCAGGATATAATATTCTAGGGTTAAGGTTTTTTCCTTCAGCACTTTGAACATGTCATGCCATTCTGTCCTGGCCTATAACGTTTCCACCAAGAAGTCTGCTGCCAGACGTATTGGAGCCCCTTATATGTTATTTTTTTCTTTTTCCTTGCTTCCCTTAGAACCTTTTCTTTGTCCATGACCTTTGGGACCTTGATTATTAAATGCCTTGAGGTACCTTTGAATGGGTTAAATCTGCTCAGTATTCTATGACCCTCTTGTACCTGAATATTGATATCTTTCTCTGGGTTTGGAAAGTTCTCTATTATTATTTCTTTGAATAAACTTTCTACCTGAATCTCTTTCTCTACTTCCTTTTTAAAGAGTGACGATCAGGATGGTTAAATGGATAGACAGATAGATCCGATCTTCCCAGAAATGTATAACTGAAAGCAACAACTGAGACAGATTCACAGACCCAGTAGCAGGAGGAACAATACTACTCATATGTGTGATTCTTTATGGTTTACAAACACTCCCTCGGCCATTATATTCTTTCATCCTTGCAAAAGGCAGGATATATTTTATTATCCTCATTTTACAGACTAGGAAAGTAAGACTTAGAATAACATGTATGAACATTTTCACTGGCAAATGAATACTAGCAAAAAAGGCATCACAAGTGGCATTATTAATATCAGAAAACAATTTAAGATTAAAACACTCAAAAAAGAAATACAAGAATATAAAGTAACATTAAATGAAAAATTTTTAAAACAAAATATTTGCAAACTCATTCACCAAAAAACATGGCAGGTAAATATAGAAATGGAAATTATTAGAAATACAATAACTCACTTCTAAAAATTCTATTAGAATGAGAGAATTTAATAATTCTTTCAGAAATAGATTTAAAAGATAAAAATAAGAAAGGACATAAAATCTAATAATATAATCAAACTTGACATATATATTTATTAGATAAATCTTTGTCATTTTAAAAAGGAATACATACACACACATGTCTGTACAGGTATTACAAAATAATCCCTTATTCATTTGATCATAAATAAAATGTAAACACATTTTTAAAGTATAAATTTTAGGGCCACATTCTCTTAACAAAACTGGAAATAAATAACAAAAATATGACTTTAAAATATGCATAACTACTTGAAACTAAGAAACATCATCTAAATATTCCTTGGACTAAAGAAGAAATGCAAACTGAAAGTATTATGCTACCTATCTAAAGAACTTAATAAAAAGGACACTGTGTCATACCAAAACCTCTAAGTTTAGTTTTTCTGGAAAAAAAATTCATTGCTTGAAATGTCTTCATTATTAAAGGAGAAAGAAAAGGTACAGGAACTTCATGTTTATCTGTGGGGGAAACTGGTAGCTTTTCTCCAAAATCCATTCTCTCATTTTACCACAGTGAAAGAACAGCAGGTGGGCTCGTGGTGTGTGTAGCTGGTGTCCAACTGCACTCCATTCCCCAGATTCCCTTGCAGCTAGAAGTGGCCATGCCACTAAGTTTCACCAATAAAATGTGAGTGGAAGGTCATGTACCACTTCCAGGCACAGTGACCATGATTTCTCCACATTTCCTTTTCCCTCCCTGCCAACTGGAACCAGGGCATGTTGGTGACCCAGTTTTGATCACACAAACACAATGTTGCCTTAGGGTAGCATGAGCAAATTTCTTCTGAAACAAACCAGAGAGAAAATACTGTAGGTTTTATGGGTCATCTGGCATCAGCAGTAACTACTCAACTCTGCCACTGTACATCAAAAGCAGCCATGGACAATGTGTGAGCAAATCAGCCTCGGTGCAATGCAGTAACACTTGATTTGCAAAAACAGGCAACATGTAGGATTAATCCCACATGTTGTGGGGTGCTGGCCCCTACCTTAGAGAGGGGCAATGTCCCCCTGTTTGCTTATGTTCCAGAATGAATTTGTGAAATAGACCACCTACCTATCCTGGACTGTTCCATGAAAGAAAGATAACAAAGAGGTGTGGGGATCCCTTTGACACAGCAACTTAGTCTTCATCCTAACTAATGCATCACCTTAAGGAATTAGGAAAAAAGAACAATAAAATAAATCAGAATAAAGTATATAGATAAAATAAAGGTGAATTCAGTGAGGTAAAATACAATAAAAAATTAAGAGAAATAAATGAAAATTGCTGCATTAAAACAAAAAGCCAACAAAGTAGATAAACTCTTGGTGATCCTTGTTAGAGAAAAAAAGATACCGATTTTCAAAAGAGTGTAAGAATTACAAGAGATTGCTACATCTAAATCTATGGGAATTATCTTGAAAATTTAGAGGAAATGGATAGTTTTCTAGCAATATATTAATTACCAACATGCAAGAAGGAGTAGAAATTTATACTAAGTTATTATAGACAAGAAAGGAAAAGTGATTTAAAAATCTATTATTTTAAAAGACCAGGACCCCTTGGACAAAACTCTTAGCTGAGTTCCATCTAAACTTGCAAGAGCATGTATTCATTTATTCCATAAATATTTACTGAATGCTCACTACTGGCCAGGCAGAATTCTGGCCCTGGTGAAAAAGCAGTGATCAAAACCCAGTCCCACCCACATGGAGATTACATTTCACTAGAGGGAGACAGACAATAAATAAACACACAAATAAATACATGATACATACTGTGATAGATACTATAGACAGAGGCAAAGCAGGGTGTGGGAGATAATCAACAGTCTATTGATAGTGACTTTCTCAATAGCACTTCTTAGCATGTGATTTTTCTCATCTGTATATCCTCATTGGTTGAATGTCTCTTCATGTCTCTTGCCCTTTTAAAAAAATTTTGTTTATTTGGTTTCTTTTTTTAGAGAAGGAGTCTCTCTCTGTTGCTCAGGCTAGAATGCAATGGCTATTCACAGGTGTGATCATAGCACACTGCATCCTTGAACTCCTGGCCTCAAGCAATACTCCCACCTCAGCCTCCCAAGTAGCTAGGACTACAGGCATGTGCCACTACATATGGCTAATATTTTATTATTTTTTGTAGAGACAGGGTCTTGCTATGTTGCCTAGTCTGGTCTTGAACTGCTGACCTCAAGTGATCCTCCGATCTTGGCCTCCCAAAGTGCTGGGATTACAGGTATGAGCCACCATGTCCAACCCCATATAAATTTTAGAACACCCTTATTTATATCTACAAAAAAAAATCTTGCTGGGAATTTGATAGGAATTGTGTTACACCTGAGTGTCAATTCAGAAAGAATTGACATCTTTACTATGTTGAGTCTTCCAATCCATAAGCATGGTATATCTATTTTTTTAGGTCTTCTTTGATTTCATTCATCAGTGTCTTAGAATTTTCAGCACACAAGTCCTGTATATGATTTTTTGCTTTTTTTTTTTTTTTTTTGAGACAGAGTCTTGCTCTGTCTCCCCGGGTAGAGTATAATGGTGTGATCATAGCTCACTGCAACCTCAAACTCCTGGGCTCAAATAATCCTACTGCCTCAGCCTCTTGAGTAGTTGGGACCACAGGTGTGCGCCACCACACCCAGCTAATTTTTTCTGTTTTTGGTAGAGATGTGGTCTCACTTTTGTTCGGGCTGGTCTCAACCTCCTGACCTCAAGTGATCTTCCTGCCTCAGCCTCCCAGAGTGCTAGGATTACAGGCGTGAGCCACCACACCGGGCCATGTATATGTTTTTTTTAGATTTACACTTCAGTATTATTTTGTAGTGATTGTAAGCAGGATTGCATTTTTAATTTTGATGTGCACATGTTCGTTGCTAGTATATAGAAGTATAATTGATTTTTGTATGTTTATCTTGTTTGTGTAAACTTACTGAACTCACTTATTAGTTCTAGGATGTATGTATGTATGTATGTATGTATTGAAGAGACAGGGGTTCTCACTATGTTGCCCAGGCTGGTCTTGAACTCCTGGCCTCAAACAGTCCTCCCACCTTGGCCTCTCAAAGTGCTGGGATTACAGCTGTGAGCCACTGTGCCTGGCCTCATTTTTATTTTTTGTAGATTTGGGGGGTGCGGTTCTACATAGATGGGCATGTCATTAGCAAATAAGAACAATTTTGTTTCTTCTTTTCTGATCTCTTTGGCTTTTCCTTTTCTTTTCTTGCTTTATTGCATTGGCTACAACTGCTAGTACTCTGTTGAATAAAAGTGGTGACAGCAGACGTCCTTGCCTTATTTCTGATCAGAGGGGATAAGATTTGACCTTTTACATTAAGTATACTGTTAAGTGTAGGTTTTTATAAATAACCTACATCAACTTGAGGAAGTTCCCCACTATTCCTGGTTTTTAAAGAGTTTTGTCATAAATAGGTGTTGAATTTTTCAAAGAGTCTTTCTGCATCAATTGATATGCTGAGATAATTTGTTATTCAGCCATTAATAGCATAGATTACATTGTTTGATTTCTAAATTTTGAACTAGGCTTGCATCCTTTGAATAAATACCATTTGGTTATGGTATACAATTTTTCTTTATATGTTGCTGCATCCTATTTGTTAATATTTTGTTAAGGATTTTTGCATCAAAGTTCATGAGGGATATTAGTCTGTAGTTTGCTTTTCTTGTACTGTCTTTGGTTTTGGTATCAGTGTAATATTACCTTTATCAAATGAATTGAGAATTGTTCCCTTCTCTTCTATTTTTTGGAATAGATTGTGTAGATTTGGTGCAAATTTTTCCTTAGACCTCTGAGAGAATTCTCCAATGAAGCTCTCTGGGCCTCAAGATTTGTTTGGTGTGAAAGAGTTTTAAAATTAAGAATTCAAGTTTCTTAATACTTAAAGGGAAATTCAAATTATGTATTTTATACTGGGTGAATTATAGTAGCTTTTGTTTTTGGAGGAATTGGTCTATTTCATCTAATTTGCCAAAATCATATGTATAGAACTGTTCATAGTATATTCTTATTATATTTTGGATGTCTGTAGGGGTCTGTGGTGATACTCACTGTTTCATGCTTGATATTGGTAATTTATGCCTTCTCTTTTACATGGCAATCTTGCTACAGGTTTGTCAATTTTGTTTATCATTTCAAAGAACTGGCTTTGTTCCACTGATTTTCTCTATTGCTTTTCTATTTACAATTTTATTTAATTTTGAACTTTAATATTTCCTTCCTTAAGCTTCCTTTGGGTATTTTGCTCTTCTTTTTTTAGCTTATTGAGGTAATTTGTTATTCAGCCATTAATACAGTAGATTACATTGTTTGATTTCCAAATTTTGAACTAGGCTTGCATCCTTTGAATAAACACCATTTGTTTATGATATACAATTTTTCTTTATATGTTGCTGCATCCTATTTGTTAATATTTTGTTAAGGATTTTTGCATCAAAGTTCATGAGGGATATTCGTCTGTAGTTTGCTTTTGTTGTACTGTCTTTGGTGGAAGTGTAGGCTATTGATCTGAGACTTTTATTCTTTCCTAATGTGAGCATTTTGTGTTACAAATACGCTTTTTAGCACTGCTTTAGCTGTGTCCCAAAAATTTTGGCATTTTCCTTTTTATTCAGTTTAATGGTTTTTTTAAATTGCTGTTAAAATTTTTAAAATTTCATTTTTATTCAAGTCAATGACTTTTTTAAGTTTCCACATGGATTATTTTGAAGTGTATTGTTTGGGGGTTTGCCAAATGTTTCGATACTTTCCTCTCAACTTTGTTATTCTTTTTTAGTTTAATTCAATTGTGATCCAAGAACACACTGTTTGGTTTCAATTCTTTGACATTTGTTGAGGTTTGCTTTGTGGATATGTTCTTTCTTGGTATATTCCATGGGCACTTGAAAAGAATGTGCATGCTGCTATTGTTGGTGAAATGTTCTATCAATGTTAACATGATATTGTGAATAATGGGAGACAAAGGAACTGTTGAATTACACCATGAGTTATCAATCAGTAAAATCCAGACTGGGGAAAGTCTAAAGATAAAGCAGTCCACATGCCTCAACAGATAAAGGAAAAGAAAAACATAGAGGGGGACTCCATAGCCTAGAGGCCTTAAAATACACATCAAGGTAAAAGTAAGGTGTGATATTAAACCATAGTATCCAGGAATGGACACATGGGTGATAAACCCATTAAAAACACATGCACAGGGCTGGACACAGTGGCTCATGCCTATAATCCCAGCACTTTGGGAGTCTGAGGCAGGATTGCTTGAGGTCCAGAGTTCAAGGCCAGCCTGGGCAATATAATAAGACTCTATCTCTACATAAAAATTTAAAAATTAGCTGGAAGTGGTGGCACATGCCTGTAGTCCTAGCTACTTGGGAGGCTAAGGCAGGAAGGTTGCTTGAGCCTAGGAATTGGAGCTTATAGTGAGCTGTGATCACACAATTACACTCCAGCCTGGGTGACAGATTGAGACCCTGTCTTAAAAAAAAAGTCACACACACAAACACACAAGAAAGTGATTAGGGTAGTGGCTACCTTTGGAGAGATGGGAGTAGATAAAAGGGGTTACTGGAATAGCTAGCAAAGTTTTATTTATTGGCTTATGGTTTTATTTCTTGACTTGGGTGGTGGTTGGCAAGCACTGGTGTGCTGGTATTTAGTAACTGGCTCTCCAGGGGAACAAGAAAGCCCTGATTTATAACATTTCCTGATTTCTGTCTTGTAAATATTACCACCATGAACAAATTCAAACTCTAAGCATGATGTCACTGAATGTGGAGTTGGTAAGAGATTGCTTTTAGGAGCCTGTATGAGCCAACTCTAGTACAACACTAGAAGGATGTGTTCCTTATAATAATTTACTGATCTAGACATTTAATTTTTTTGTTTATCTTACAATTACAAAGGTAAAAAAAAAAAGATAAACTACAAGATACAAAAACTAATAGCACTGGGGAAACAGCTGATTCTAAGACTAGGGAAGGAAATACAGAAAAACAAAACAAAAATTAGCTTATAGTATCTTTTATTACCAGAAAGTGAAGAAGTGCTCCAAAACAAAAATTAAAAAACCCACGATGATAGTGGTATGTCAAAGGGACGTAGTAGCCAACTGAAAGAGCTCTCCATGGCTAAACCTGGAACAATTTGAACAACAAGATAAAAAACATTATTGGATGATAACCGAAGGTAAAAAGTAAACATCCATGAGTCCATACGAATATAAATACATGACTGAACATATAAATGAATGAGGGAGAAGAGGCACATCTGTGCAGAAGAACTTCAAATAATTTATGTGGATACTTCACCCTCAAGGAAGGGAACCTTAAATCCCCACTTCTTAAGTGAGCTGCACATAGTGACTTCCTTCTAGAAAGTACAGTATGGAGAGGAGGGAAAAGTAACTTTACAGTGGAGGCATCTGATGAATGCCACCACCTCAGCCCAGTGGTCAAGGTCAACGTCAACAGTGATTGGCCATTTTGACAGTATGAACCTTTGATGTGAGGTGATGAGAATGGCACTTTACCTGTGTGGTCTTCTTTCCAAAACCCATAACACCAGTACAATCATGAGAAAAACATCAGACAAATCCCAAATGAGGGACACTCTACCAAATACCTGACTCCTCTAAACTGTCGAGGTCATCTAATACAAGGAAAGCCTGAGAAACTGCCACAGCCAAGAGGAGCCTAAAGAGACTTGAAGACTAAATGTGATGTGGTGTCCTCCATGGGATCCTGGACATTAAAAAGGACATTAGGTAAAAACTAAGGCAATCTGAATAAAGTACGGGTTGTTGTTAATAACGTCAGTATTGGTCATTAATTATAAGCATGCTGTTAGAAAGGGGAAACTCAATGCAGAGTATTTGAAAATTCTCTGTACTGTCTTCACTATTTTTCTGTAAGTCTAAAACTGTTCTAAAATTAAAAGTTTACTTAAAATTTTCTGTCTATTCCTCATATTTTCCTGTGAAAAACACACAGTCAGGCTAACTCACCTCATTTAACATTTATTATCCTAAGTCTCAGATGGGTCCTCGCTATTGTCTGGGAGTCTTACTACCTTGTCCTAACCAATTTTCTCTTTTCAAGTCACATCTCCTCTCTCCTTGTGTCTCCTACAAAGTCCTCCCAGCCCATTCCCAGCTAGTGGTCTTGCTTCTTATTTTACCAAGAAAATAAAAGCAAACACAAGAGAATTTCCACTTCTTTTGGCCACCAAATCTAACAATCTACGTGTATCTGCACTCTGCCTTCCCTCTTGTTAAAATAAATAAAATTATCTACATACTTGCTCCATTTCTGCACTGGGTCTCATCCCTGTCCTCAATCATTACTTTTTCTACTTTTGGTAAGATCATCACCAGCAGCATATGCTCATACTGTATTATCTTGATCTCACATCCCCCTCCAGTTTCCTATTCCACTTCATAGTAAAATGCCACAGAAGACTTGTCTTTACTCTCACCATTGTGTTAAAATACAGTGTATTAATAGAAAATTTGAGGTATGGTAGGCCAACAGATTGGAGACAATTTCCATTAAAAAGATAGTTTTTTACTTACCGTTCCAAATAGGAGTTTGCACACCAGGGTTGGTCTGGAGGCAGAGAGAGTGAGAAACTGTGGGCAAGAGCCTCCTTTGTGGTTTCCATGGTCAGGAGGAAGAAAGACAGGGTAAGCAGGCTAAGGATTGACTGGTGTGAATAATTTTAGCAGGCTCTGGGGCATAGGGGTGTCCCTGGTTGTCTGGCACCTTGGTCTTGCATTATTAGGGCAAGGGGATAGTGGCCTGGAGTGTGAGAGTTGAGGGTACAGGCTCTGCATTGGTTGCTCTGCATTTGAAAAGTTTACTTACAAAGTAAGTAAAGTTTATAGGACTTGGCTATCCCTGGGAGTCTCTTCAGAGTCAAGAAAGGGCTGGATGTCAAAGCATCAGAATACAGAAAATAAAAGACATGGTTAAGACAACCATTTCCTTGTTTATCATCTATCTTTAACACACTCGTATCAGTCTTTCTTCCTTGCCACTGTTAACATCTTCATGCTTGTAATGACATTTTATTCCTCTTGCTTCTTTTTTTACCTTGTTAGCCACTTCTTCTCAGTTTCCTTTGCTGGATCCTCCTCTGCTCAACCTCTAAAGATCGAAATACTTCTAGTCTTAGTGCTCTACTCTTTTCATACTTTACCAGCAACTCACAAAGTGTGATGCATGAGAGGGACATGCATCTCTCACCCCCAGCCAAGGCTATGGCCACTGGGACCAGCCCCACACCCCCCAGGACAGGGCTTCAGCACAGCAGCTGCCACCCTTCAGCCAAGCATTCTGCCAGAGGGTGAGGATTGCCCTGTCCCCACCTGTCATGGTTGGTGCATGCACTCGCCACTGGGAGACCTGAGTACAAGTTTCACTGGCTTGAACCTCCCCCCAAGACAGGGTCCTGGGGATATGGCCCAGAGTCCTGGAGATTGCACAACCCAATCCACCACCTCGGGCACTGGAGCACTCCTCCTGGGAACAGAGTTTAGGCCTACTGGTACCATCTCAGCTGGCTCCTACCTGCAAGTGCCACCTGCTAGCCTGGAAGACAACCCACACAGCCCATCACAACCACTACCAACACAAGTGAACAGCTCTTGGATCCCAGAAGACCATCTCACACCATTGCCCAGGCCACTGTAACTGCCTATGGACTCTAGACTCTGCTCGCCCACCTGGTCCATCTCCACCACAACTGGCATTTGAGAAAGCCACCCAAAGGCCCAAGAATCAGCCCACCTGGAACTGTCAACACAGCTGCCACTGTATTCTGCCCTGTGGCACAAGGACAGACATGCTTAGCCCACCACCAGTACCACTGTAACTTAAAGATGGGCCCATGTGGCATTCCAATCCCCAGCACAATTTAACCACAGCCTCCACTAATAACTGTACCCTTACACACTGAAGAAATAACAGATATCACTAAGACTTTTTATAGTCAGAGAAATCATACAGAGACTTCACTACTGCATGCACCCAGAAGCAAAGTCAAAGGTCCCTACCCAACCAACACCATAGACATATCTTCAGAAAAAAGCCCCACCCCACCAACAAAAGTAAATTCAAAAATAGGAAGAAATAACTGTTATACCCGATGCATAGATACCAATGTAAAGACACAGAAAACATTAAAAAGCAAGTAAATATGATGCCCCCAAATGAACACATTAATTCTCCAGCAGTAGGTCTTAACCAAAATGAAGTTCTTAAAATCCCTGATGCAGAATTCAAAATATTGATTTTAAAGAAGCTCAACGAGGTGCAACAGAAATCCAAAAACCAAAACAAAGAACTCAGAATAACAATTCAGGGTGTGAATGAGAAATTTACCAAAGAGATATAAGCAAACAGACGTTCTGGAACTCAAGAATTTATTTTTTTATTTTTTATTTTTTATTTTTTTTCTTTTTATTGCAGCATATTATGGGGGTACAAAATGTTAAGGTTACGTACATTGCCCTTGCCCCCCTCCCCACTCCAGTCAGAGCCTCAAGCCTGGCCATCCCCCAGATGGTGCACATTGCACTCATTATGTACGTATATACCCATCCCCTCCTCCCCCTTCCCATGTGCCCGACACCCGATAAATGTTGTTCCTATGTGTCCACTTAGGTGTTGATCTGGTGTTTGCTGGTGAGTACATGTGGTACCTGTCTATCCATTCTTGGGATACTTCACTTAGTAGAACGGGTTTCAGCTCCATCCAGGAAAATACAAGAGGTACTATATCACCATTGTTTCTTATAGCTGAATAGTACTCCATGGTATACATATACCACATTTTATTAATCCACTCATGGATTGATGGGCACTTGGGTTGTTTCCACAACTTTGCAATTGTGAATTGCGCTGCTATAAACATTCG